>WSTJ01000460.1:0-24620 GCA_019623705.1 Ceratobasidium sp. 428 | reverse complement strand
TGAAGATTACTACACAAGGGGGCGGTACTCCCCGGTTACTGATAGCAGGTCCTCGCTTTTGATTATTACGAGGGTCACCCTGGATCTATCGATTCACCGGACCAGCGCTTGTCCCAAATGAGCTCTCAACAGAGATGAAAAGGGGGGTGCGATGAGGACGGATGGTTTGACAGCGATGGAGGCTGCCTCGGCGATCCGCAGAAGAACTTGACCTAGTGTCACAGCTCTCTCGACGATGAGTAAATATGAAGTAAAGGTATGGGCGACTGATAGCCCAGTGACCAAGAGGATATAAGAAAGAACTATGAATTGACGAGGAGGTCAAGTTCTTGGTCTGTAACCTCGAACTTGCCCTTGGTTATATACACCAGGGAACACAGCCATGCATCTACGCGTACAAACTGAGAAGCGAACCGGGTCATACAAGTATTTGATATGAGATGTGAAATAGTGTATGACTAAGACTTCTAGAATATTCCATGATCACGTGACCCTGACTAATGAACCCTGATGACAAAGATTACAAAGATAATAAGTCAGCTTATGACCAATGTTCCATAAAAGGAAAGTATATCAGAAAAATATCATAAAATCCTAATTATATTTAGGGAAGCGTGTCAAGTCATGACAGATACGATTCGCGGCAACCACCTTTTGCCTTGTAGGGAAAAAATCTCACGCGATTCATCGTATGTAAAGGTATGTTGCATACGTTATCAATTTCTTTTAGGTTGTATGCTTACATGTGAGTCCCTTAGTATCGCACCCGGTTCAATAGATGGGGCCGTACGCGCATTCAAGAGCTTGAACGATGGACTTATGGCTACGGACGCGTTGAGTTATTTATCATAATAGATACTAACTTTTTGCAGGACGTGTGTGACGCTGCGGATGTACCAAACACGCATGTTGATCCACTTATCCTTGCGGCGGTTTCGCCGTTGCCGACCTTCAAGCACGTCAAGGCCGCGAACATGGTACAGTTTACCCTCACCGGCGGTAACCTCGCCACCCCCAAAATTGTCGATGCCAACAGCATCGACTGTCTTGTTGGCCGAGTTCGAACGCAGCACGGCGCGTGGTACGTTGTCGAACGCGCGAATGTAGTCGGACGCATGGATCTTCTTGACTCGATGATGGACCCGCGTTGAAGGAAATCACGTAAGTAAGGCTTGTATGCGCTACTGTTTCAACGGCGCTCACGGTTCATCTGTCGTAGAAGTGCTTTGAGCCGACTCTCCGGGCACAATTATATGTGCGTCATCTTCTTCATGCATGTTGTCCATACTATTTTTTAACGGACTTGAGCGTAGAACCGATCAATGTAATTTGTGTAAATCTTAGAATTCGACAGCTTTTCCCCCCAATGATGCGAACTCAATTATGAGGTTCCCCCTTTGACAATGTTTGGCACAAATTTTAATCTCATTCGCTGCTAACTTTGACACGCTTCCCCGTTCTCGACCTCACTCGATCAAATCTGTTTTAGGCGCGGTTCCCCTTTTAACAATATTCTGTTTAAATTCGCAGTCCTTCTTCTCTAATTTCACAGCGATTAAACACCCTGGACAATTATGATGTCATCCACTATCCTTCGTCACCCGCCCTCGCACTATACGACCGACCCCGCTGCCGAGCGCGCCAACTGTCATCCTCAAACACAGCGGTGACAAACTTCGGCCGCGGTCAACAACAATGTCGTCACACATAGTGAGTGTCTCGGCGTTCAACGGTCGCTGCTGCATAACTTAAAAGCACTCGAACCAGGCCCTCTGCAAACCAACCCCCTCATCATTCACTCATCGCTTCAACTTGCATTCATATCTCAATTTTAAACATGTATGTTTTTTTTTATCCACCCTCGTTCATTTCTAACTAGACCACTCGCTAGCATGGCTTTTGCTCGCGGCGACTTGACTGTCTGCTTTCGGTGCGGGCGCTATATGTCGAGGCGCACCTTCCGGCGCCATAGCCACTTCGCGTGCTTCAACCCCAACGGCCAGCCGTAAGTTTTTCGTTTCCTCGCCAGCCTTACTCGCGGTCTCATTGATCTCGATCAGATCTCTTTTGTCGCCGCCCCTTGGGGCACCCCCGTACCTTCCTGAAATCCCGACATTCTCCAGTCCAACCCCGACTATATCCCCGCCGCCGACTCCGCCATCGACCCCGCCAACGCAACCGGCGAGCCCGGTACCCTTCGACGAGTTGGCTCCGTCATCAACCCCGCCAACGGAACCGGCGAGCCCGGTACCCATCGACGAGTTGGTGGACGAACTCGCGGACGACTTGGCGGACGAACATATCTCCGACTACAGTACCGACTCCTCGGATTACATGACGACGCAGTATGCGTCGTCGGAGACCATCGACTCGTCGTCCACCGAGTCTTCAGACTCGGACGTCGAGATGGAGGATCTCACGGGCGTGTCGGAAACCTCGGGGATTTCAGAGTTCACGGACACGTTTACCGACGCAGGCATGCACGACATGGCCTACTGGGACGGCTCCTCGTCTTTGGGCGACACGAACTCGGAAGGTTACGAATCCGACGACGACTCGCGTTCGGACAGCGGATGGTCGCACGTGTCGGTGCCCTTTGTCGATATACCCGACCCCGACCCCGTAGCTCCACCCCAGCCGGTCCCCGCCGCCCAAGTTCAATTCGTCATGTGCCCTATATGCTATACGTGGGGTACCCAACGGCGTGCTCGGGAGCACGCGTACCTCGGCTGCAACCACGAGATGCGCGTGGCGTATTGGGAGGACCCCCAGTTCCGCCGACGCTACTGGAGCTACTTCGAAAACGGGTATGATCGTGACCCCGAGTTCTAAACGCGAGGTACGTGTAACATATGTCTGCAGCCTCGTACTTGAAGCTGATTGCATGCTTAGTAGACCGCCCGTTTAATATACCGCCGCTCCGAATCCGGCCCCAAGTCCGTTCCTCTCTGTTTCTTTTCCTTCCCTATGCTCTCCACCGCTTGTACATTCTGCTTCGTTAAAACCTCCTGCTCTAGAACGCACGCATAACTGCGTTGCTTTTTTTTTTACTCGATCAGTTTTATACACGCCGGATCGGTTTTATACACGCCCAAATAAACAACTTTGTTACGTTGACGGTCCTTCGTGTGTAAAAAAGGGGTTCCCCTTTCGCAGTAAAAGTTAGCTAATCGATTCGCAGGACTTCAAAAAATCGCCCGACTGGAAAACTTGTTAAATTTTAGTCGTTTGGGACTTTCGCGAAATTTCGCATTCGCGGTGATTACCGGCTATTGTCGAAATCCCGCAACTGTAATGTTAAAATCCCGCACGTCCGGGTCATCAAGAGACGATGACGAGTAGGGGAATATGTCGAGCGCGCTGGTCACATCGTACACGACCACACATCAGCTCGTGCTTAGCGACAGCTACAGCATCACCATCGCCGCCGTCATACGTCACTTTCTGTAGCCACCCAACACCATTCTTCGACCATCTTCCAGCTTCGTGTGTACTTCGTGGACAACCCCGTCTTAGCGACCAGCGCATGCCATGATAGATCCATGCGCCCCCTCTACCCTACTCTGGTATCGATTCCACTAGCCAGTTCACATGTACCCTTAGTTCTATCGATTGGCTGTCGCATCTCGGGGTTGTAGAGAGGGGTCTAACACTATTAAGTTATGGCATCTCGCGCTCGTCCTCTGCATCCATTGGTTGTCATGTTTAAGCTACAGTCACCTACAATACCTATTTGGAACTCAACGTTATTCACCAATTGTGTTTTGTGCGGCGGCATTCGGACGTTAACTACGCTTACGCCGCCAGGACGACTCACTATTTCTTACATCACCTACCGGTGACTTGTTGTGGGTAACTCGATAGCGGACACTAGCCATAGTGTATTTTACACCTTCATTACACACTCACTCGACATACCAAAGATATCGCACACTTTCTCTTGCATTTTGCTACAATTCTCTCCGTCAACCGGCTCGTTCCCAGTGCAAGCCCAGTGCAATCAACATACTGCCATCGACGTCATTTGAGACTGCCCGAAGACGTATACACTCTCGACATCATTGGAGAGAGGCTGAGTATGGACGTGGGGACTGTCCGCAAGGAACTCGATGCCGGAAGTATTGAATAGTATTCAATAAATACTGATTAGATACAAATACTAATCAGTAGTTAATCAGTAGTCGATTCCGGTCACGTGGCTTGGCACATGATTAATAATACATTCCAAATTAGTATGCAATACGTATTGATTACTATTTTGGACAGCCCTAGGTAGGAGTCTACTGCTGCACCTGCGTCTTAGCTTTGATGCCGTAAGCACCCGAGAAAGGTCGTAGCATATATTTGGGTTTTATTGCAAAAATCGCACTTGTTGCTTGCCTTTATTTATCAGTACAGCTTTAGCGTTTGCCTGTTTGTGATACGAGCCAGTGCTGGCGCAAGTTATTTGGAGACTTTGTGTAGAACGTCCTTCAATAGATCCACAGCGATCCGTGCAGATCCCCACGACGACTGATACCCATATCCACCATGACTATCTCGAAACTATAAATATCCGGCGAAAACACTTCGGCTGTGGTCACTTACCCATAGTTGAACACCATCGGCGTTTTTCCACCTTCCCATTCCACGCTCCCAACCTCCAGTCGTATGCCGCCCTTTCGACAAGGCCTAAGCCCACATCCAGTCTCTATCACTATCTTCTTGACGTCTTCGATCGAAGGTGTTCTGCCGTTCGCTCGCGACTCGGGCGAAGCAATCTCCGGCGCGATCAGGAGAGCGCGAGCGATGATGTCGTCGGTTGTTTCCGGACGAGGATGGGGGTACCAGTCGTTTATGCCTTTTGTCCCACCGAGAACAACCTAGGTCAAAGATCGCGTGAGCATGAACTCCATAGGAGGACCGATGAGACATTACGTCTCCACTGCGTCGGGGGATAACGTGTGACATTGGGTGATTTGTTTTGCTCTGAGCACAGCCGGAAATGACCCATGGTGCGCGGATTAAAACAACTTGACCTCGGATCGGATACATATCTTTGTCTTCAACCCCTCCCAGCGAGCGGGCACCCAGCCCAGTGCAGACTACGATGGCGTCTAGTGTTACCGAATGATGAGAAACGCGAATCTTGATCGGTAACACGACGCACCAGGCTTGGATGAAGTATAAGAGCCCTGAGCTACTTGAGAGACGTGCATTACTCTCGCCCGAATGATCGCTCCTCCTTTGCCTAAGAACACAGATAGAAGATAGGGCAGATATGCCGCGGTGTCAATCGTTAGCGTCGTGAAGCTATACCCAGAATCGGAAGAAGGGGCTAGCTCCTCGGGTTTAAGCTCCCGAAACTCCGGAAAGATGTCAAAATCAAAATGTGCTATCTTGAGTAGCGACTCACGTCGGGCATAACCTCTATCCCCGCGTATAGGTCTTTCGTTCCAACAAAATGCTCGAACTGCTGGATACGCATAAAGCAGTTTGCAGCCGGATGGTTCGGTTCTGACATCTTCCAGAGGACCTGGAACGTTTCACGATCCATGGCTATAGGAACTGTGTCAGGAGACTTGAATCAATCTAGCCAAAATGGCAAGACCTTGTTGCCTCATATCATCCCCCGCCAAGCTTACATGATACGCAGCCTGTAGGACGTCGGAGTCTGCCTAAATCACGCAGCCAGACGGTTACTCACCGCCCAAGGGCTCGTATACTCAATAGTTTTCTTATCCCCGGGGAGATTTTCCGCCAGAATAGTGACCTTGTGCCCCAGTTCCTGGATCCGCAGCGCGGTCGAAAGGCCAATAACGCCTACATGCCTCCTCAACCCAAATGAACGGAGCGGAATCACAGAAAAAAACCTACCTGCTCCAATCACGACGATATGAGTCATTGTTAGGTAGCTCTACGAGTGCGCGTAGGCTGAAGAGTAGCGTAGCTAGAGTGCTGTGTGGTGGTAAGATCAGAAATCATTGCTGGTCTCGATGGCTTGTCCGGAACCGAGATGTTGTGGACAGATAGTGAATAGATGTTGTCGCAACCTCCGTCATACCACGTGACCCATCCATATGCACCCCACACCGCCACAACGATTCCAAGGCTCAATTGTTAATCGCGCTGACACCTTACGAGCCCAGATTTAGTTTAGTACTTGTGCATCCGCGGTCAATCAGCTTGAGTGAGGGTGGCGCTCCATAGGTACTGTGTGTTCAGCCCAAATGGCAAAAATTAACATCCCGATTATGTGTGCTGAATCCTTCCGGTGGTCAGAGCCTTGAAATATCCATACCAAGGCTTCAATCAAGATGGGCTTGATGATTTCTAAGGCCATTATCTTTCTGTTCCGCTTGACCGGTCTGATTCACGAGCTTAGAGCTAACACGTAGATCGTTCAGCCCATTAGTAAATGACTATCGAGGTATACTGTGTGTGAGCTCGGACGCGGATCAGTTGGAGAAGACCTGGGAGCTGTGTAGCACTCCCAACGATGTTGCCCGGCCTGAGTGGAGCGAGTTGCCTGGGATGGATGGTGTCAAGCCTGGGTTTCGCACCAAGATGACGAGTCGGGTGAAGCAGTTTTTTTCGTCGCAGTGACTGTGCTTTAGTATACCTCTTAACTTATTTCTGATTGGTTGAGCAAAGAGCCTCGATGAGCGAGCACGGTATCGACTTGGTCATCAAACCCCTCACGCTTAACCCGGCCAACGACGCAACCACGTTCGAGGCGCTTGACCACGACTACTTTTGGGCCGAACCGTTACCGTGGGACCTTAGCTCGTATGTGCTTTTTCGTTCTTTGCTTAATCTTGGTTCGATGTTTTTGACACCTGCAAAATTCCACCGAACTATACCTCATCGCACGAGTACGATGAATGGGAAAAGGCGAACATAGTGCGCATACAATCAACCTAATGTGCATAACTCTCATCCTTGCAGCCCCGAAGTCTTACCACACGCCACATTGGCGTAGAGCCAATGATAGGCAAGTATTGTCCTTTGCCAATCAACCTCCCGCCTCGATCACAATAAATCCTCACATGGGTGTTTTTTACTAGGAGACATTGCTCAGAGCTTCTTTCAACAACTTGATGGCTATACTTGCAGACCCCCATGACGATTGGTACCCATATCCGGCGTGGCTATCGGAAACTTCTAAGTGGCTGCGCAACTAAGCATATCCAGAAGTGACATCGACTCACCCATAGTTGAATATCATCGGTGTTTTCCCATCTTCCCATTCCACACTCCCAATTTCCAGTCGTATCCCATCTTTTCGACCTGGTCGCAGCCCGCACCCAGTCTCAATCATAATCGACTTGACATCATCGACTGTAGGTTTTCTTCCGTATAGCCGAGACTCAGGTGGAGCAATCTCTGGGGCAATTAACAATACGCGAGCAATGATCTCATCGGTCGTTTCCGGGCGAGGGTGCGGATACCAGTCGTTTACGCCTCTAGTACCACCGATCATCACCTACGAAAATGAGAAAACGATGAGCCGTAAAAGCAAAAACTCATGAAAGACTGACATCTCCACCGGGACGAGGGATAGCATATGTCCACGTCTGGTTTTTATTGCTCTGGGTACATCCGACCTTGATCCAGGGCGCACGAAGCAGCGTGGTTTGACCTCGAATGGGATATACATCTTTATCTTCAACTCCTCCAAGGAAGCGAGCGCCAAGTCCAGCACAAACTATTATTGCGTCTGAAAAATATTATTGAGTAGCTAAGGATATCCGGTGTGATAATCAGGGCAACTTACCAGGTTTGGAAGATGCATACGAGCCCTGAGCTACTTGGGAGACATGTGTAATCCTCGTGCGGGTGATAGAACCCCCTTTGCTCAAGAATACCGACATGAGATAAGGCAGATATATACCGGGGTCAATTGCTACCGTCGTAAAGGTGCACCCCGAGTCAGAAGAGAGGGCCAATTCCTCTAGCTTGAGTGCTCGAAACTTTGGGAACAGCTGTTTGAGCCCCAGCTAATGCCAAAGGCAAAACAGTTACTCACGTTAGGCATGAATTCTGTTCCCTTGTATAAATCCTTCGTCCCAACGAAATGTTCAAATTGCTGAATCCGCATGAAGCATTTTGCGGCCGGATTGCCATCTTCAGACATCTTCCACATGATCTGGAATGTCTCGAGGTCCATTCCTTGAACAAGAAACCAGTGTTATGATCGTATATGCTAGCTTAAACGCAGAGGAAAGCTTGCACCTTGTTGTCTGGCATCTTCTCCTGCTAAGCTAACATGATGTGCTGTCTAAAATCCGTCCGATCAGGGTCGACCTGGCTTGAATAACCCTCACTCACCGCCCACGGACTTGCATACTCAATGGACTTCTTGTCTCCGGGGAGATGTTCGGCCAAAATTGTGACTTTGTAACCGAGCTCCAGGACTCGGATGGCAGTGGTAAGGCCGATAACTCCTGCACACGCGATTTAACATACGTGTGATCCGCATTTAGTCATAGATCGATGCACGTACCAGCTCCTATGACAACAATGTGGGTCATTTTAAATGTGTTTCTAGAATATATAGTACTTGGGCCGAATGCAAAACGCGCCGCTCGCGATTTCAAGCGGAGTCTTTGCGTGGTGGTTGGATCGATGATCGCTCCATTGATAGCTACATGGCTTGCCGAGTTGATCTTTCCAAAGGAAATCCCTGATGCCGTAAGCATCATAGAAAAGTCGTAGCATATATCTGGGTTTTATTGAAGGAGCTACACTTGTTGTTGGTCTTCATTTGTGAGTACAACTTTAGCGTCTGCCTATTCACGATTCAAGCCAGCGTTGGCGCAAGTTATTTGGAGACTTTGTGTAGAACGTCCTTCAATAGATCCACAGCGATCCGTGCAGATCCCCACGACGACTGATACCCATATCCACCATGACTATCTCGAAACCGTGAGTATACGACAAAAAGACTTTGGCTGTGAGCGCTCACCCATAGTTGAACACCATTGGCGTTTTTCCACCTTCCCACTCTACACTCCCAACCTCCAGTCGTATGCCGCCCTTTCGAGCTGGTCTGAATCCACATCCAGTCTCTATCACTATCTTCTTTACGTCTTCGATCGAAGGTGTTCTCCCGTTCGCTCGTGACTCGGGCGGAGCAATCTTCGGCGCAATTAGGAGAGTGCGGGCGATGATGTCGTCAGTTGTTTCTGGGCGAGGATGGGGGTACCAGTCATTTATGCCTTTTGTTCCACCAAGAATAACCTAGGTAGAAAGCCGTGGTAGCACAAACTTGTGAAGAAATAATGAAACGCATACGTCTCCGCTGCGTCGGGGGATCACGTACGACCACGTCTGGTCTATGTTACTCTGAGTGCACCCAAAATTGACCCATGGTGCGCGGATTAGAACAACCTGACCTCGGATCGGATATACATCTTTATCTTCAACTCCTCCCAGCGAGCGAGCACCCAGTCCAGCACAGACCACAACTGCGTCTACGGGTGCCAAATGGTTAAAAGGGTTGAGTGTTATTGGTTAATTAACGTACTAGGCTTGGATGAAGTGTAGGCGCCTTGAGCTACTTGAGAGACGTGCATAACTCTCGTCCGAACGATCGATCCTCCTTTGCCTAAGAACACAGATAGAAGATAGGGCAGATATACGGCGGTGTCGATTGTTAGCGTCGTGAAGCTATACCCGGAATCAGAGGAAGGAGCTAGCTCCTCGGGTTTAAGCTCCCGAAACTCCGGAAAAATGTCAAAATCAAAATGTGATATATTGAGTAGCGACTCACGTCAGGCATGACCTCTATCCCTACGTACTGATCTTTCGTCCCAACGAAATGCTCGAACTCCTGAATACGCATGAAACAATTCGCAGCCGGATGGTTCGGTTCTGACATCTTCCAGAGAGCTTGGAACGTTTCACGATCTATGCCTAGAAGAATAGTGTCAGAAAACTCAAGATATATCTAGACAGAGTGACCAGACCTTGTTGCCTTACATCGTCCCCTGCTAAGCTTACATGGTGCGCACCCTGTAGGACGTTGGCGCCTGCTTCAACCATCTAGCCTGACTATTACTTACCGCCCAAGGGCTCGTATATTCAATGGTTTTCTTGTCTCCGGGAAGGTTTTCTGCCAAAATAGTGACTTTGTGGCCTAGTTCCTGGATTCGAAGAGCGGTTGAAAGACCAACAACGCCTGCGTATACTCCTCAACCCAAATGAATTGAGCAAAATCACATAAAATAACATACCGGCTCCAATCACGACAATGTGGGTCATTGTTAGGTAGTTTTACGAGTACGTGTAGACTGTGTAATGGCCCAAATAGAGTGGTGTGTGGTGGTAGGATCAGAAATTATTGCTGGTCTCGATGACTCGACTCGGCTCAGTAATTATCCGATGGTAAGAAATTTCCAATGCCGTAATCACCCGAGGCGGGCGGGTACGTGGGAGATTTTTGTCACAGTGTTCTGCACACGCTTTCATCTCATGCATAGCGTACCACGTCCGGAATTAAGGTAGCGAGAGTATCAGAGATTGTTGCAACCTCCGTCATATCACGTGACACACGTATGACTACGACTTGTTAACCAACACGCCTTTCGCTTTTAACCCCCGTTGTTACTCTTCTATTCCTGTGTTTTGTTCTCAAATGTGCGGTTCGACCCAGTGTTCGTGTAGCACAATAAATATGTATGCAAAAAAGAAACAAAAAAACGTCATATCACGTGACTTATCCACACCTTGCACTGCCACAGTGACGATGCTTCCAAAGCTCGTGCACCCAGCCGCGCTGACACCATGGAGCCTAGACTCAAGTTAGCACTGATACATCGGTTGCTACCAATCGGCTCGGCTGAGGACGGCGTTCATAGGTATCACTTAGGTATCGTGTACTCAGCCCAACTGATAAAATCAATCATCTCGATTAGGTGCGATGAATCCTTCCAGTAGTAATAACCTCCAAACGTCCATACCAAGACTACTGCAAAAGATATACTCGACGATTCTTAGGGCAATAAATTTCTCTATTGTCCTTTAGTCGGCATTTAACCTATTATTTATAATCATTAAGGTTTTTCTTCTAGCTTTACCACGAATTCTGCTCATGAAAAGATAACTTAGCATATCAGCGGCCGAAAGCTTGTTCTGGTCCAGTGTAACACGGCTCAAAATTCGGGGACTCAGGTAAAAGAGTTTATCATAAGAGTGAAAAGGACAATGGAAGAGCAAAAACGCATAACGCCCCAAATCCGATTCCTTCGTTTCAGCTGTGTCTTTCAGTTCTCGACGGCAGTCCAAGTAGAGTTCAGCTTTCTCCAACTCAAAATTTCAGGAATTTTCACTGCTAACAGGCTTGAGTAGCATACTCCCAAGTTGGATAGTATCTAACGCTCCCCCATTATAGGCGTCGACTCCCACAATCCCCTAGCGTACGCTTCGGAGTCATTTCTAAGCAGAGTAGGTGAGAGTGTTTTATCACTTACCCGAACTTTCTCGTCTTGATCCATTGCGCGGTGAAGCCATTCCAAGTCACTGGACTCGCCGATTTGTACAAATTCAATCCCGAATTGCGTACTAGGGGCTTATATTGTCTTTAAGTAATTTGCCATATCTGCTATGATATCGACAATTTTCCTAGTGTCCGCGTGGTGTCCGTCTGTGAGGACCACATATATTGCTTTTTTGGGGGATGTTCGGGGGCGCCATGGTTTGGCAGGGTTACTGTCCAGGTATCGCTTTAGTTGGCCCCGGTATTCGCTCACGAGTAGATCCAGTTTATCGCTTAACCTTGAGCTTCCTTCAGGATTAATAACACTCTGGAACATAGCCTCGACATCTTCGTCTGACTGTCTACAGTACTTAAAACTCGTTCTTATCATATAGAGATAAACTGCACTTACGCTGAAATTGTCATCTGACCTCTCAGAATCCGTATTCAAGAAATGTATTTCAACCCCGTCGCTATCGTACTGCATCGCAACCCGGGCTAGCTAGAGCAAGAGTTCTCCGCACTTTGGCCATTTTCCGTCCTGACCCATACTCGGAGAGTCACTTATCACAGGAACTCGTGGGTCGATAAAAGATGTCTAAAACGGATATAATACGTGTATTATACCTCCAATTCCAGATATCTTATATGGGGCTAAAAGATCGCTAATATGTGGATAATATCACCATTGTCATCATTTATATATACTATCGTATTTATTCCATATGTACAATATAGCGAGCATTAAATATATATTGAGGCACCCAACGGCGGAGCACGCTAAGTCCCGCGCCGCGTAAACACACCTCCACGTCGTCGTCGGCGTTGATTCAAATTCAAGTCGTGAGTTGGTATGAAGCATATAGAGCCGAAAAGACGTACCATAAATCGAGAATAGATGAGCGTAGTAGTGGATCACTATAGCCAAATCCGTCTGTTTTCGTAAGCCGACGCGACAAAAGCGGACGTGAGATGGCTTGAACGAGCAAGACACAACCTAAACGGGCGAGAAGAGAATTCAGAAGCGCGGGTTCGGCGGCATGCGGGCGACGAGAAGACTCACATAACCTCAGGGGTGGGACGTTGTTTCCCATCTCTTACCCCAACCCCCCTCGATGTCGAAGCGCAGCGCAGCAGGCTGATACTCCAAGTCCGACAGCGACTCTAGCGACCATGGCGAGCCGCCACCGAAGAAGCTGTATCGGCCGCCGACGCTGAGTAGACCGGGCCTGTCGACGTGTGCCTTTCAACTCCCCGCCCCTAGCACGCCAAAGTGGGAGTCGTCGCGCTCCCAACCCGCTCCCAAACCCCCGACTGTCACGACCCCAAGCCCCCCGCCCGCCCCCCAAATCTCGGTCCAACAGCCGGCACGAGCGGTAATTCCGACGCCAGCCGAAACGCCAACCACTCGCGAGTGTCAGCGCAAAGCATGGGAGAGTAAGTTAACAATCGGCGGGTGTGTAAAAACAAACTCACCTATTACACAGCGCTGGACGAATCGGACAGCGACGATCTTCCAGAGAGTCCGATTGTGTCAAAAAGCGTCGAGAATCGAGCCAAAGGTGATGCGCAGGGCGGCCCGGCCCCAAAGCGCGACGTAGAAGGTGAGTACACGGCGCATATAGGCGGTAAATTACTTACGGTTCCGAGTTTTACGAGAGAAGTGTAGGCGTTTGGGGGGGCCGCGGGAATGTAGGTAAGGGATCGGATTGGTGGAGGATGGGGGAGGACTTTAGGTCAAAGAGTTTCGGGCGAGAGGTCAACGTCCTCGAACATGTTGGTGTGGAACATGATTCCTGCGGACTAATGAGTATATACATGAATATGAAAGTAGAACAGACACACCAGTATCGCACTTGAAGCACTGCTGGACCATCCACCAGAGGGAGATGCGCGCCAGAGAATAGCGCTCAAGTCGTCGTTCGGCAATACTAATCGGTCGCGCCATCCTAGCAAGGTCTTCGGGGTAAATGTCGGGGTGAGACGAGAGGGTCCGTTTGGCGGCCTTTATTTGATGTTTGATCGCGCGAATTGTGGCTCCATATAACGCCTTTTGGATGTAGGCGTCGACGTACGCGTTACGAATGAGGTCGGGCTCGAAAGGCGGCACAGCCACCCCCTGGCTCAACCGGATCGTCTGGGTCGGGCTCATCGTCCTCTCCGGGCTCAGCGTCCTCGTCTGGTAGCTGGAGTTGCGGGCCGTCGTCTGTGGCGGGCGGCCCATCTCCGACTTGGCCCAGTAATCCAAAGTCTGCGTCGTATTCGTCGCGTTCATCGGGGTCATCTCGTTGAAGTTCCGGTCGACGTCAAAGTTCATGTAATCGCTGAGTTCTTCCATGTTCCAATCTGCGGATCGCATCGTGTTCGCAAAGTATTTGTCGAAGTCGTAGTATTGGCCGTCGTTGGGTTTGAAATTCGGTAGTCCCCTCTCCCCCTCCTCCTTCCCCTCCTCCTCCTCTGCTCGTGGCGGTCGCGCTGAACGACGGAGCGGAAATAAGGCATCAATAACGTTGTCGTCATCAAAGTTGATAGGGTATTCTGGTGACGGAGGCTGGGGTTGAATGCAAGGAGAGAGGGGAGGGAAAGACGGGGGTTGCTGGCGGCCAGGAGAGAGACAGGTCGGCCCAGGTGAGTTCGTTACGTCCCCAAGTACTCGATTACACGACGGTCCAGGTTGTTTGTCGCGGTTTCAAGTACCTTCGTTGTTGGGAGCCGCTCCCCGTTCAGCCTCGCGTCGGGGGTACCGATTTCGACGTTCATCGGTTGTTGTGTCCGTTTGCTCAACGCAGCCGTCACACCAAGCGTGGAAGCAGAGCTGCGGCACTCTATGGTGAGACTTTAAGCAAAAGGTGAGTGTCTAGATTTCGAGTTGGCTCAGAACACTTGCCGGGCGTACGCGGTTCGGTGGCGGCGCGCCATCAAGCGTATTTGACCGTTCCATTTTGCCGTAAGGTCCGGCCACCAAGACCACAAGTGGAGAATGTGCTGGACCAGTTTGGTAGACCGTGTAGCGGAGGGGTGGCGTGGTGGCGCCAAGAGAAGGTGCGTCGACCACGTCAAAGTTGAGTTTAGGTTAATGACTTAGACGGATTCGGTGGATCGCGCACGGACCACGCGTTTGAATTAATCGAAATCATATGTTGATAATAGATATAATGTACGTATTATCTGTATCTTATATGAACAATTTTCTAACTATTGTTTTATATGTTCCCGCGAGCCTCGCCCTAGTCGATATGATAGATAATACGCGTATTATATGCGTATTAGACATATTTTATCGACCCACGAGTTCCTGTGTATCAGAAACACCAAGTCGTAGCGCCTAAGAATGGGAACCTGATTGTAGTCGAGTAATGCTAAGATCAAAAAAGATAGCTCGCCCAAGCGAGGTCAAGTCTGACATCAATAAAGTCTTATTCGAAGGCGGGGATTGTAATCGGCCACGGCTCCCAGCGTTTGAGACCGGAGAAAGAGGTGGATCATTGAGCGTAGTCGAATTGCTGACGCTTCGAAGATGGTCTTCGTGAGCAATACTAGGAGGGCTAGAGGGATGTGGCGTGAGCGGCGTTGAGATATTTGCCCCATGCGGAGGTCGTTCCGTGTCATAAGCCGTATTGATTGTGGTTATATATGGTCGAGCTGGTCCAAGGTTCGGTTGAGGCAGTGTTGTCGCGGTGGGGACCACGTTCATAGGCACAAGGATCATTCCAGGCTGGTGCTGGAAATAAACACCCTGACCGGGTGACCCAGCATAGAGGTGAGAATGGGCGTAGGGAAAGGGCGGCTGGGGTTGAGCAGGGTCGATGAGAGTATTCGGATACATTAAATTCCGTCCCGGTTCAGAAGCGTTCGACTTGGTTGGATTCTGTTGACCCATGAGCTTGCGCCTGAGGCGATTCATTCTGACAAAGAACTGAGCGAGCGGGGATAATTCTCACTAAACTTTCTGCTACATCCGGTTAATATATGTGTATGCCGCCCGTTCGCCACAAGACCCGGCGCCAATAGAGCGTAATGTAGAAGATGGATGAGCGTTGGCGCTGAATCAGGTCTAGTACACCTCGCCTTTGTACGTCACAGGTCCAGCATTAGCCTAAGAGATCAAAATGCCACGATAGCAACTCAGTTCACAATGTTTTTGACTAAGCATCGACTGGGCTATACAGGAATGGCCCGAATACAAATGAATTACTATGGTATAGATTAACATGTAGCCGAACAGACAGGGTAGTACTCACAGAAGATCTCGACGAGGCACGACAGATATACACTATTACACAGAGAACACAAATGAAGTCACTTTAGTTACAACCATTCCCCCATTGTTCTCTTCGCTCTTCTAACGATCCAGCATAATTAGTTTCATCAAACTCGAATGAGTTCGTACTGACTCACTAGTACAACAACTCGATCACCATCCAGCGTGGCACTGTCCACACCACTCATCCCCCTGCGAACCGAAACCACATATGGCATCTGTTCTACGACGCCTTCAATTCCCACACCCATCCCTTCAAACCACCCTGATGAGATTCCTAGTGAGTTTACGCGTACAAGTGTCCGCGCGCGTTGTGCTAACGCAGCGCGGACCGACACACCACCATTAATCCTACCACCGCCCCCACCACTAAAGTTGGAGGCAGTTCCTGACGCGCTAGGTGCTTTCCATACAACAGATGAAGCCTTGACACCGACAGAGCAGAAATCAAAAAGCGAAACTTGATCAAGTTGAGGACCAAGTGCGACGATGCGATTGCCCCAGACCGGAGAAGCGTGTAACGTTGAAGCCAATCGAACGTTGGAGAGGACGCGTACTCTGTTCGAAGACCATCTAGACCAAGGAATCGTCTCAGACCTGAAGCAAGAGGAGGCGGAATTATTGGCAAGCGCTTGTTGTTGAACAACTAGAATTGTCGAGAGCTTCCTGTTCGTCAAAGTAGCCGTAGGAGTATGTGGCGAGCGAACGCAAAGTTCGAGAGCAATCGCGAGAATGCCGTGATCGCGCCGCAAGGGCTCACATCCAGTTGATGCAATTGTGCCTCCACAATATATTTCGGCTTTTGCGTACCATTTTGAGGGGTGAGCGTCTGGAAGGGCAAACGAAGATCGACAGAATGCACTAGACGATTCGATGGTGTAAATGTCCAACCGAGCGGAGCCGGCGCTCTGGTTTGTACGGATAAGTACTATTTCGTTCTGGTTGAGAAACCCGAAGGATAGAGTTGGTGCACCGGCAGAAAAGAGCTACATGACAAAATTGGATTTCATACCCAGAATACTCTATCACAGGACTCACAGTATCAATCAGCTGCCCAGTTTTCCAATTCCACACAAGAACTCCGCTGCTCTGCCGTTCCGGACAGAACAAACTCGCAAGAAGATCCCCCTGAACACGCAGCACGCCTATGGTTCCCCTACGCGGCGCGGGTAAGGCTCGGACAATCTCACTATTTGCCAGCGAGTAAACGTAGATCACGCTACCGAACACCGCACCGTCAAGAGCAGTTCAAGGATATCCAAGGGAGAGGCGAACTCACTTCAAGGCCGAGAACGCAATGCTCTCTCCGAATCCAACGATCGAGTCCACCACAGCGTTGCGCAACCCCGGAACTAAGAATTGTCGAATCTCTGACTGTCCCGGCCCCAGAATCTGAACAGCAAGACGGGACCCTCGACAGACAAGTACTCTGCCCGAGTCATACACGACAAGCTCAGCTGGTGAGGGACTTTCGTCGTCATCATCGTCATTCTCCACTGGGACGTCAAGAATGACATTCGCCCCAGGGATTGAACCGAACATGGTCCAAGATCGTTCTCGTGCGAGTAATTGTGAGATAAGATATTGAGCGGGGTTGGAGCTTTGCAGCGGGTTGAGTCCACGAGCATGGGCTTCTACAATGTACCTTAGTTTCGCGGAATGGTCGATAAACAGCTTGAGGAGCTTGCATACCTACGCAGCGTCAGAGTTATGAGAAGCAGTCAAAGAGTAAGACTCAACGAAACTCACGGATCTACAACACAAAATGTCGTGACCTGGCAATTCAGCGAGGGCTAGCAGTACGACCTCCGGGGATAGAATCAATAGGGCTGGTAACGAAACTCTGGCCAGACTTGGAATTTCTCCCATACCGTATCGACTCGAACCAGAGACATTCTCAGTTAAAAACTGGGGCAACAAGTGTCGTTCAGTCCGAATCGGCCGTGACTGGGCAGCATTTGGCGATGAACGGTACAAGTGACCAAGGGAGGCACAGTCCTGAGGTCGAGCTCTATGGCAGATAACTCCAGGCATACTTGCCAACAAAACCGTCGAAGGGGGGACAGAAAGCCTGCCAGACGCAAGTTACAGAACTAGAGAAGATAAGAGTAGCTCCTCATAACAACCTAGCCCGTTCCGGTTCCGCGGACACAAATCTATTTCGTAATTTTTGGGTAAAGCTCGCCCACTGATAAGAGGCAAGCTATAAAAGGTTTCGTGCGTGTGAGGGGGAGACAGGGAGGACTCTGGATAACCCGTCGCACAATAAACTCGCTGTCAGGCACAGCCGGCTCGGAATAATTATGTCTCATCTGTCCCGAAAAAGTACTATGCTTATAAGAGTATAGGAATATCAACAGGTTTGGTGGTCAAACTCTGGGGCATAGGCGAGAGGGGAGCGTGAAGTTGACCGATGGTTGTGGTTGGGAGGAAGAGTTAGATATGAGAAGAAACTCTCAGGGAGTAACATCGATGCTGATTTCGTAAGCAACGACCAACTCGACGGCCCAACCTCGGTACACAGTACCTGGTGACACCCAAAAGGGAGACACATGGGCATAAACGGACCCCGCTCTTCCGAATCTAAACTCAACGGTTCTTGAAATCCGAGATTCAGATAGTGAGCCACTCCACCATAGGCAGACGTTACGTCACAAGGTGAAAGATAAGGTTAAACAACAACTACAGCTATAGGCTCAGCATGTCTGCAACGATAGGTATAACAATCATGAATAAAAAGAACCCCGTAGTGATTGCAAGTGTGTACTCCATCTCTTGTGGATTTGCCCGCCGCCTCGCAAGAACAGTTCGGTAAGACGTCTTTGGATCTACCTCTGCAACGTTTAGGAAAACGGGATGTTAGTATGTTATGTGATGCTACTAGACACCGTATGGTTTGAGCAGATAGCAAGACACTTACCACTTCGGACATTCAAGATAAACAACAAGACTACACTCGCAAAAAAGGCAGTCGCTGCGCTCTTCCATCCAAACCATCCAATAGCGAGGAACAGAAGTTCAGAAAGATCACCGGACATTACGTTTCTATCATGAGAAGTCAATCAGCCCAATATCTTTATCCCGTGAAATCGTAACAAGAACTCACCAGGGTATTACTGTTGATATAAACAAACACGAAAACAACCGAGGTATCGAAACAACAGATCTAGACAAGATTGTAGTGGCGAGTGCGAACAGCGGCTGGTTGTAGGTATATATAGGGTCAAGAGTGAGGCAAGGAGGGTGGTGGTGGAGAATCTAGATATGATGTCGGGTATGACGCGCACATGTGAATCGGCAAGCGCCGAAATCGCCAACGCACAGGGTTCCGAAGTGGCTAGTGGCTAATCCATCATAGACGACAAACAAAGTCCTAGCTTGCATTCAATGTGATCCCAGAAAGTTCTACCGTCGTATACACATGTGATGCATTCATAGAACTTAGCTGAGCTACTTACAAACCCAAACATTGATTTAGACTGTAGTGCCGGGTATACGTGGGATGCTGTTGAGTAAATTTATTGTGACACTCAAACAGCGGCATTCAGTCCGTGGCTCCAGTCATCTGGGGTATCTAATCAGCGAATTACTTCATCATGTATTGATTCCTCCCGTCTTTTTAATAACAAATAGGCCAATCTCGCTTATAGGGGACTAAGAACATGAGTACTCATATAATAAAGTTGCTTCACGCGACTGGGGGGTTTACTAGCTGGAGTAGGGCATGGTTGGTAATACCACCATTGAGTTGTTCCCGCCGGATGCCACTCATGTAGGCGTATCCATACCGTAGGACTTATGTTCACGATAAAATGCTCTGTCTCTTCGTCACTCAATGTAAATACATCCAATGAAAAGAGGGCTTTGTGATTCTCCCAGAGCGGCTCCTCTAGTTCTGGATGGCCAGGCTAGTTGTACCGACAGTTGCACTTGCAAGCGCCACTCACGCACTAAAAAGACCGTTAGCCCAACGTACATATCTATTTCGTAAAATCTCAATGCAGCGTACCTTGCTACCGTCACAGTGTAGATACCCTATGTACGTGATCGGTTAGGATAACTTATTCTTAACGTTCAGTGTAGTAGAACAAAATTTCGCACCATTGCATCCAGCCCGTGAACAGCAATATGCAACACAATCCGCTGGACATGCGCGTGCAGTCAGGTCGTTCAATTCGCCGTTTGGAGTAGGGGAGGCAGTCACAAATACCGCGCATGCAAGCGTGATAAGAGCAAGGGGATTGAAGCGCATGATGATTGAGCGTAATCGAGTTTTTGGTTACAATCGGGGTGGGGGTAAATGCGTCGTCCTATAGACGTTATATGGTCGCACCCCAGCACATGCTCCGACTTCTTGAAAGGTGCGCCCGAACGACACTCGGACCTCATGACCTAAACTCATTTCAATCAACTGGTTCTTCTTTCCTTGTGAGCTTCCTATACGTCAAGTTCAGATGATGAGCTTCCTAATTAGGAGCCAGTTGTGTCTCTCAAAGCAGTGGGCTGGTCATCTGGGAGTTACGATGCGTGCTGTACCTTGAGAAGCTGATGCAAAGCCTCGGAAGCATTACCCCACGCCAAGCAACCGAGTGTTCGTCGGTGATGTTCGGTTGTAGAAGCACGTCGAAGACGCGTTCGGAGTACTTCTTTCCTATTTACATCATCTCCAAGTGCGGGTACATAAAACATTATCCTTTTGTAAATGGGTCGTCCATGATTATTTCGTGTTTAAGGAGGGGTAAAAATAAGAAAGAACGGAATCCTATGACATTCAATTCGCAAGTTACTGAAACCCATCGCGCGCGGGTAGGTGAGATGCATGCCCCGTTCGAGAGAATATCAATAACTGCATTCGCATATACAATGCCCATTTCGGTCGCACTACACAACCGGGATTAGCAGCGAGAAATAGCGTCCTGCAACAGAGACTTCATACATAACTACCAGCGCACGACAGATACGCTAAGTGTATTCTCAGCTACAATTTTTTACCGGAATAAGATTTATGCGCCACTACAACCATGGTTTCTGCAGCACTGGGTTGTACAGTTGTCCCTTGTACAATATGCCACACGGGCCGCGAGCGTATTGGTGTCGGTGTCTGAGGTGGGCAGAGCGGCTGCCAAAACAGGGAGCAAGACGGAGATAAGAGCTAAAGTGTTAACGCGCATGATAGCTAGTAGTTCTTCGAGGAGAGCGAGTTGAAGTGAAACCTAGGTCTTGCGGGTTATATATCAGTTCGCCCGGCACCAACATTGCAGATATGAATAAACCACTCACCGATGTAAAGACGGACTTACCCCCTATGAGTAAGGAAATCAAACCTACTACTTGATACACACTTGCTTCGTGAGCCGCATAAACACAAGTCCCCGACAAAACAAGGAGTCGCCACTGCCACAATCATATGAGCGATGGGTCACAAGCTGCGTCTGACCGCCGAACAGCGAATCGGAGTTTCAAAATCACAACGATTCGCATGGAACTGTAGTACGGGATCTAGGTGCGTCAGCCGCGGAAGTATATGCGCGGTGTTCCTTGACCATTCCGCTGGGCTAGCTGTAGGCCACTGCCAAGAGTTTGAACCGAATCAAGCCATCACGACCGAGACCACCGATCCAGAGTGATCATGGCTTGTCGGTATCTCTAGCTGTTTGGAATGCATCAGGGCTCGTCTCAAAGACTGAAGCGTGGTAGAACCTTCCAAAGGGGAGAGATGCGTAACTCCATCGATAGGGTTACTTAGCTCCAGGTGAGTCGGTGATCGTAGAAAATAAATGTGTGGGCAAGTAAACCGGGTTCATCGAAAAGTTCGGTTTAGTTTGCGAGATACTTCGACAGAAAAGTGAAATTTGAGCCTGAGAAACAGATTTTTTGCGTCTGGCACGTCGCCTATAACAGCGACCGGAGCGCTGGTACAAAACCTGGTCACTCCCAAGGCGTCATCCACCCAATCGCAAGTTCACAGGCAAGAGCACTAGGTTGACGAGCACTCGTACAGATATTCCATACAGGCTTCAAACAGTTTCTACACTAGACGAAACGACATTTCGATAAAGAAGTAAGACTAGGGTGAGACGTGTGTTGGCCCCACATAGCCTTGCAGGAGTCTTTGACTAGTCAAATCAGCAGAGATCAGAGACAGTCGATTTGAGGCAGTATACCCAGAGAAATATGCATATCTAACTTCTTTGTGAGCGAGACCTTGAGCAATGTGTGAAGGAGGTGGTCGTTGACTAGTTGCATCATCGCATCACGGGACGTGGCGGCAAAGATCGGGCCGATTTTCAAACTCCTGATAAATCGCAGCAAACTTAGAGCACAAACACAGTTGTGTCGGAAACGAAGCACTATGAATTCAATATGAGTCTAAGCATGAGGTTTTAAGTAGATTGACCACGATAATAGGTCGAATCGTGCGCATATATGCATATAAGCCACTCCTTTCGGACGATCACGACCAAAATTAGCGATACTTCGGCCGCAGTCTCCACAACTGTAACTTCAGCAAGCTAAACCACAACTTCAGTAGCTCATTTCTCGGTACTTTCTTTTCAACTCATTTGCGTTCGGTTCTCGGTGGTCTAGACTTGAGCACGAATCCGCCACATGTAGGTGTAAGGTCGGTCGTTTGGCCATGGGCCAACCTCTTGTGTAGGCCGGCTAGATCTTCTGCACCTCCTATAGAGTATATAGGGCACGTATTCTTCTAGTTCTCCAGCCGTTTACGCATATGTGGGGAACACTTATGGCTAAGATTTTTGATATATCTCAAGGCACGGTATCCCTCGAACATATATATAGCGCCAGCAAGTAGCTTTCAAATATCAGCGTGGGTCAAGTGACCTGGTTTTGAATGAGACTCCGTACTGGACTATCGCTTAGAGTTGTGTCTATTGTCGGTAACCCACGGGCTGCTCAGGTTGCTCAAGTGGCCAAGTTTCGAGGCACTGTATCGAAAGGAGGTGAAAGTATCCACGAAAGATCAGCTTTTTTTGCACCCACGCCACCTGACATCTGCCCCGAGTTCCCAAGCTACTTCCTTCGCGCGGATACGGTACGCAAGGCGTAACCATGGTGGATGGGTCTTGCCAAACTTTGCGGTGCGATTCCAACGTTGTTGAATAGCTCCCTGCATCACCTATTTCTCTTTTGTGCAGTTTTGTATCAAAGCCGGAAAGCCTTTCAAAAACTCTAAAGTACTGGCCATCTCGGGTCGATTAGAGCCGCTCAAAGGCTATGTGATTCATCTAATGGCCGCGCTACGCGCTTGGGTAGCGCGGCCGTTGTACCAAATCGTCACTTAGCATTGTAAAAGGGCCTAAACTCATGCTGGTATCCAGAAATACTATAACTCTACGCTGCCTAAAAATAACCGGTTCCCAAAGAGATGAGTTACGGTCAAGGTTACGGTATATAGTTGTTCGCGAGTACAGATTTCACAACTTGCTGCCATCGCTGGTCAAGCGAGCCTATCATTTAGGCAAAGCCGATGTGAATACTCGCACAGGCGCATTCCACGATTGTCAGTCGGCTAGGTCTTTCTTTGTGCCGGGCGCTCCCCGCCTAGCCACGCACGTGACCAATATTTCCTTTCTTACTCATATATTGGTTATTGTCCTCACTTGACTTCGATTTCGTTTCGCCTCCCTCACAACGACTTACGTTAAAAACTCACTTGAACCAAATTCCCATCCAGCCACGTTGTAAAAGCGGAGAACAATGGCAACGATCAATTAAACTCGTGTTCTTTATTTAGCTCTCGATCATCGCCTCGTGTCGGAGAACAAAGGACCGGTCCGCTTTTTTTACCCTCCGGAGACGGTATATAAACCCGTCAAGATGCGACTCGAGTCCCTCATCCCCTCTTCCTCCAACCGCCTATTCTCCCTTCAGTTCAGCACCGAGGCCGGCCTCACCCTCCCTTCTCATCAGCATCCTTCCCTTTGAGCTAGTCTCTCCTTGATCGTATTACTTGGCTGCGCCATCTCAACGTTCTCTACGATTTTTTAAACGTCTATTTCTACTATCATCATGTTCTTCGCCAAGTCCTTGATCGTCGTTGCGGCCCTCGCTGCCCACGTCCTCGGCCATGCCATGGTCTCTCCCGCCCTGGGCGTTGCTGGTACTCCCAAGCGCTCTGATGTACGTTTTCTCTTCCTATTTCTCTATCATCCCAAGCTGATCCAACTCTCTTCAGACTCAGCGCCCCTCGACCGCCAACCCTTGTGGCAAGATCGCAGTTTCGAAGATCGACTCGTCCAAATCGATCACGATGACCGGAAACTCTTTCACTGCGGAGGCGACCAACTTCAACAAGGCCAAAGACGGCTCAATGTTATTTACGGCTGAGGTTGATCCCTCTGGCACGGGCAAAAGTTTCAAGGCTGCGACCATAACCAAGAACGGCCCGGCCGCACCCAAGACGGTTGGTGAGACCGCCCAGCTGAGCGTGTCTCTACCCACTGGAACTCAGTGCACCGGTGGAGCGAGCGGAGACTTGTGCATGGTGTCGTTCAAGAGCGCGAGTGGATTCGGAAACTGTGTGGTTGTTAAGCAAGGTTAGTTGACTTCCTCGCCTAACCACGAAGCTTTGATACTGATGGATATCCTTTAGCTGGTGCTGGTAATGGCGCTGCCGCGAACAAGCCCGCCCCCAAGTCCAAAGCAGCTTCCCGCTCTCGCTCCGTACCTCACCCCCGCAACTTCATCGTTCCCTCTCAGAAGCGCGACTACGCCAAGCGTGCCCTCGAGTGGATCTGGCGCCCGACTGCGTAAATTCATGATAGCATGACGTTTTGACTTGCTCTCGATGCTGTTTTGATATCGCTTTACTCTTGTTATGTGCTGGGTTGATCTGTTCACCGCGTGAATAAATGGTTTGGATTAGGGTTTATTGTT
>WSTJ01000459.1:0-24621 GCA_019623705.1 Ceratobasidium sp. 428 | reverse complement strand
CTCCCAGACGAAGCAAGGGTCTACTCAGTCACGGAGCCCTGAGTCACATCATATGGGTTTCGGTTGCACCCGCTTTAACTGAACAGCACCAGGGACTTGATTACAAAGAAGACCCTTGGACCCGTCATTTTTTTGATGGGACAATTCCGGGGGGGGGGGAGGGACCTTGGTAAGCAAGGTGATTCACGCTCGATCATCAGTCCAAACATAGAGTACTCGCAGGACCTCACGAATTGGACACTAATCTCGGCGTCCTCGCTCATCTCGACGCGTTCGTAAGACCTCGCGAGCAGTGGCCTGTTTTCCTGATGCAACCCAAGACGTTAAGCACCACCACAACGATAACACTCTTCGATGGCTAATTTATACTAAAATCAAAGAAGTTCATTTCAAGACTACTAATTCACTCGCGAAAACGCTGCGATATTCATATGTGGACTACATCAAAACCCCCTACGACTGGCTTTTCTTCTCAGCCTGGAGTTTCTTCTCGTTGTAGAGTTCTTGCAACTGGTCGGCGCATTTTTGAATCTGTTGTTGCACCTCCAAAGTGTTCAAATACTTCATCGTAAACTCCTTGAACTTCTCGAGTGAATCAACATCGTCCAAACTGATCATCTTGTCGCTGAACTTGGCATCGCGTTGCTCGGGTATATCGACTTTCGCGTTGAAGCGGAAGTACTTTTCTGCGAGCAGCCCACGGTTGTGGAGGTCCTCAACCGCTAGATGTGCGAGCTGCGAATTGGTTGCCTGAGCGAACAAAGCTTGGAGCAAGTTTCCGAAGTTTCTTAGGCCTCCTGTTATGCCCTCATGCTTGGACAAAGCCAAATCAGGTGGTAAGCCAGTGCCAACGCTCAACAGGCAACCGATAGTGCGTGCCTTGTCGAACGCGATCAACGCCTCGGGGACTGCAGTCAACACGGGGTTGTTGACCTGTAGGCCACCGTCAACAAACTCCTCTTCCCCAATTTGGATGCTGTCAAAATAAGCTGGGGCGGCTGTAGTAGCGCGAGCAGCCTCCCAAATCTTGGTGTTGGAAGATGTATCGTCACGGACCCAATATGTGCGGAAATGTTTGACAGGAGAGTTGTTAACGTTATTTGCGTTGCAGGCAAACACGGCACTAACATGCTGTCTATTAGTGCATCGTCCCTATTTGGCAAAGAAATCAACTTACACTTTGCACCCATCAGATGCGTCCAACATCTTTGCGTCGGGCCCTTGATTATCATGGTCCTTAACTACGCCCTGGATCGCCTTTCGGAGTTCTTCCGCGTTGTACATGTAGTATCCGCTGGCGACCTTGACGATCTTGCGGGATAAGTCAGGCATGAGACTAACAGCTTTGTCCCAGCCGTGTTGGAAAACTCCCTGGACGCCTTCGTACTTCTCGACCGCGCCTCGGCCGAAAACATCTTTCGCTAGACGTTCGTACCGGCCGATGCATTGCTCCACAGTCATCTTCAAACGACCGAGCATAATGGCGATCAAACTGAAACCACAAAGATATTACATTAGTTCCAATCGTATACGGAGCTGGTTAGTTCTAGCCACGCACCCCCCTGTACTTGTCCCGGCAATCAAGTCAAAGCATTCATAGGGCTGAACGGGTTCCTCATTTGGTCCTTTAACCTTACTCATAACGGCCTGAAGGATTAAGAGTGAGGACAATCCACGCACTCCTCCACCGTCTATTATCGAAGGTTAGACCGGAAAAGACTGTGAGATAGTGTATTCACCAAGCGACAAGATGCTCAATCGGTGCATATTTAGGTCGTAATCCTCGTCGTACTTCATTAGTTCACGCATAAGCTCAAGAACTATGGTGCTGATTTCGAGTGAGATCCCAGGCTCGTGGTACAGTTTTTCGAGTTTCTTAATCAGTTCCGCATTCCTTTTTGCAGCTTTGGCGACTTTCCCCGACTTGATTGGCTTCTGCTGAGTGACTATATAGGCAAGTAAACACCGAAATCAGCAAATATGGCATGTAAGCTTACCAGGCTCCGAGAAACGAAGCTCGAGTCGACCTTCGTTTGCGATGTTCTTCCACCCTCTAAAGCGCGCGCACACACGAACGCCAATACGGCTCCCCTCGTCGAGGAGACCATGAAGTAGACTGTCTGCCTCTTGCCGTTGAAAGACGTGTCCACCCAGGATTTTGTCATTATCGATTCCGATAGGATTGTCGTGGCTTTTCCAAGCGAGTTCAAGATTATTTTGTTGAAGAGAGGTGTCGCTGTGAGGTTCCAGTATAACGAGCTCAAACCAACTGTAACTTCCGCTCCTGTCGCTGGCCCACCCTTGATCGGTCGAGTCGGTAAAGAGTTGAACTTCGGAAAGATGCTGGATTGTATTTTTATCGAGAGGCGGAGTCGCAAACCAGATTTTAGATACTACTGTGGGGTCATGGCTGTAAGCGTAACATGGACCAATCGAAGAGTAAGGGTAAACGGTATATGTCGTTGGGGTTATCGGCGAACCTACGTGTTAACAAGATGAGTTGAATTTCCCAGCAAAAGATAATAAGCTTACTTTTGTGCTTGAACGTTACAGCAATCTCCCCTTCCGTAGCGTAGTTTACTGCGAAGCCCCGTGCGCATACCCTCACAGCGAGCACATCATCAGCCTCGATCTCCTTGAGCATTTCATCGCCTCGTCGAAAAATAGGCCCTTCTGCCCATTTGCTCTTGCTCTTGGCTTTTCGACTCTGGCGGCAGTACCAAGCAAGCTCTTGTTTTGTAGCAATGTTTATGCGCGGTTCGGATGGATTCCACGATCTGTATATGACGAGTTCGAACCAGGTCTGTGGGGAGTCTTCCTTGTCTTCGTTGAAGGTTCCTTCCTCCAAGACAGTGTTAAGTTGAATAGTCTCAAGGCGGTCCAAGACCTCCTGAGTGATTGGAGGGGTAGTGAACCAGATTTTAGATGTCACATTGTTCGAAGTCGAACGGACTCTGTACTCAAAAGGACTTTTGAAAGACGGTGGTGCATCACAAGACGTGTCCATAATGGGTATTTAGGGACTAGCAAGAGGCGGGTTGTTGAATGAGGTCGTCGAATGAAATCGCCCCAGATATACTACGCTAGCACGGGGTTATCCATGTCACAGACTCTACTACAATAAGAGTAGTCCGTAGCTGACGTTTGCACATTTCGATCGGGGAACGTTGCCGGGTTGTGGATAGTCGAGTCCGCGAAGAAAAATCACTATCCAACGATCGCTAGGATGTCGATCGACAGCAACCCACAACACGTTTTGACCGGGAGAGGGTTACCGGGCTGGGTCTGTGGAGCCCGCGAAGTGAAAGGGGTCGCAGTGCAGCTTCTAATAGGCGCTGCTGGTGTCAGCTGAGTGTGGCGCAAGTCAGCGTGTCGCCTGCTTTATTCAAGTTGTCAACGGCCGAGATGGTGATTCCTATTATGAAGATGAATTAAATCAGACAGAAGCATTCACGATGCATCCTTGGGCGATGCAAAGACACAGTTTTCAGATGAATTGAGTACGTTTTGACTGGAGAGAGAGCTACTGGGCGGGTCGCGGGTATGTGCAACCGGTCTACAAATCCGACGAGACGGTCAGCAAATTGTGTGGCGCAAGCCAAGCGAACGCAAACAGGCCTCATGAACTCCGAAGCCACACCTCTCCTGTCAACAGCCCAAGAAACACGGCCAGGAGAGCGTTTTGGTCGCGAGAATGTCAAAAATGCCCTAACAGAAATCACGGTAATTTCGATTTGGTGAAATGATTGATGTTGCTCCACTAAAAATATCAACAGCTCCTATTGAAATTCGCCGTTCCAGTTTTCGGGTAGGCAAACCCCGCTGCTCTTGTTCTAGTTGTCTATGACCAAATTAACTTATTTTATAGAGCACAAATTCTCGAATACTCCCTGATATTAGTTTCAGCCGTCTCCCTCGGCCATCTTTCGACTCAGGCCCTCGCCGCGTCTAGTCTGAGTTCAATTACTGCTACAGTTACTGGGTTGAGTTTGGTGCACGGATTTGCAAGCGCTCTCGATTCTTTGCTTCCTCAGGCTTGGACGAGTGAGCGACCTGGCGATGTTGGTCTTTGGGCCCAAAGAATGATAGTGGTCGAGGGCATAGTTATGGTGGTACGTAAAACGTTTACTAATGCTAGCCAGGATATACTATATTTATCTCTGAAAACTTGATAGCCAGTCGTGGGGATATGGCTGAACGCCGAGCCTATCTTGTTACACCTAAGGCAAGAACCTGAGATCGCGCGACTCGCCGGAATATATCTTCGATGGTTTACATTATGTCTGCCTGGCCTGATAGTCAGTGTTGTCACAAGGTTCGTGTTTGCGCCTCCAATTTTTTCCGTCCTAACGAAGTCGTGTACAATAGGCGATATCTGCAAGCCCAAGGGATTATGCACGCTCAGACTATCGTAACAGCAATTGCTGCTCCAGCAAACCTTTTCCTTAATTGGTTGCTTGTTTGGGGTCCACCGCCGTTCAGACTCGGGTGCGTGGCATAGTTTCGACCATCCGTGTTAACAATTTACACTATATCCGTCAGATTTATTGGTGCTCCAATCGCTAGCAGCTTATCGTTCACCCTCATGGCAGTCGTCTCCGTATTGTATACTTATCTATATGTCCCGAAGACGGCATGGCACCCCGTTGGCCGACATACCTTACAAGGCTTAGGAAGGCTATTCAAGCTGGGACTAGAAGGTACGGGCCAAATTGCAAGCGAATGGTGGAGCTGGGAGTTCATTGGCCTTACATCGTCTCAGTGAGTAATTCCACAGCAAACTAGGGATGCTCCGACGAACATTGAATCACAACGCTTGTCTAGATTTGGGCCCATTTCGCTGGCGTCACAGAGCGTGCTGCTGATTTCAGCTAGCGTAGCATTCCAAGCGCCGTACTCGTTGGGTATGGCGGCAACAGTTCGGGTTGGAAACGCACTTGGCGCAGGCAATGCGCACAGGGGTAAGGTCGCCGCTCAGACCGCCATTGGCATGTCAGTCGTAATCGCGCTGATTATGAGGTGAGTCATATCTCAGCCGTAGGCTTGAAAGTGAAATAATACTGGTGCAGCACAATCATCATGCTCTCTCGAAACCGATGGTCTTACATGTTCAATGACGATAAAGAAGTCGCAGGACTCGTTTCTAACGTCTTACCTCTGCTTGCTCTTTTTCAGGTAAGTTGGGTCCTCCCTCATGCGGAATGATACCAAACCGAGTACTGTAGATTGTAGACGGCGCTACTGCTGTGACAGACGGTGTCCTACGTGCTACCGGAAGACTGGGATACGGCGCTGTAATTAATCTCACGGCATATTACTGTGTTGGTAAGCTTCCGTTTGTCTCATAACTCTCACTCCTGGAATCTAAGACAAATCGTTCATCAGGTATACCACTGGCCATGTATCTTGCTTTTTGGCGAGACATGAAGCTTAAAGGCTTGTGGACCGGGATCACGGCGGCCTTGTTTTATGCCGCAACTGTCTCGGTATACCTTGTGTTACGGACGGACTGGAGTAAAGAAGTTGAAAAGGCTAAAAAAAGACTCGAGAGGGAGAACGAGGCAGAGGTCCCACATAGCAGCGTCTGAAATCCCACAGCACGCCATAGATTGTTGCTTTTTGATAATACATGGAGCTACACTAGACACATCAAAGCCTGTTTCAATGCGCGGTGCATCCTGACTTATGTAAAATGATACAACTCAGGGGGTTTGTGTAAGATATGCTCAGTACTGCTCTCTCTGGGACCCAATCAACTTCCTTCAAATTACGAGCATTAAAAGTGTATAATATAGCGTAAACTCATCACCCCCGTGCTGCACATGGTGGGTGTATGCGGTATAAATCTGTTTACAAAGCTCGCGGCGCATGCAATGTTGATCTACCAATAGAATCTGGCCTGGATGATATGGGATTACATTGCCGCAATGCCTATCGATACAATCAAAAATGTCGCTACTAACATAAGATGGAGGAAATGGACCGATGTAGCTTTTTACGCATTCGGCTTATATTGTATTCTTAATTGAGTTCCACTCATTCATCAAGGTCCCCACTCGCTCGTATAGCATTTGCCGACACCCAACGCATGACACCTGAGTACTGAGAGGCGCGAATGTCTTTGCTAGATCGTAGGGGTGGTTCTCTATCACCGCGGAAGCGGAAGCGAGCGCCCAGATACGGGGTATTTCTTGCCGAGATTTTTCGGTGCACTTGAAATTGGGGGAGGGGGCGTGAGAGGATGGAGGAGGGTACAGTAATCGCTTGAGTGCATCAGCGCGCCCAAGATGAAGAACTATTAAACTTAGTCAACGGACTATAAACCAGGAGCGGATCACCCGAGTCGCTTACAGAACAAGCGCCGCAGATAGACTGGTCCCATTTGTTCGGCTAGCTCATCTGCTATATCGCTAAGTGACGCTCTAAGCGTAAACGTGCTGACAGCGACAGCCAAAGATTCGAGTGAGTATTGAGCCGCTAGCGCATACATGTGCAATGGCTCAGAAACGGCGCTCTGGAGAAATAACATATATGGCTCTGAATGACGGGAGAAAACGCGCTCAAGATTATAGCCTAAGGTGAAGAGTGCAGTAGTGGTTGTGCGCAGGGTGGAAGGCGTGGGTCGATAAGACTGGGCTGGGAGTCCGTAGATTATATGGAGTGCCAAGTTGAGTACATCGGACGAATATTCCATAGTGACTGGTGTTGGCGCGAGCAAAAAATCGGCGGTCGACATAGGTTGAAATACGTCGATCTCTGTAGTCAAATCGTCGAGGGGTGTCGGAAGAAGTAAGGCGAAGCCGTTTGAAGACTCCCTAAGTAATATAGAGTGGTGCGCATAAAAGTAAACCTGGTCTTGTGAAACGAGGACAAGATCTGCATCTAGCATATCTCGCTCTTCTGGGTTGAAGCGGGTCGAAACCGAAATAGGCGTTGTAGCGGGTGCCTTTTCAGTAGCGGGAGTTGAGACTCTAGTGGAATTCATTTGCTTTGACGATGTTGAATTACTGGTTACCTAGATGTAACTATTAATAATCTTGCCCATACCTCAAGAAAAAGATTATACTCACCGCAGCAGCAGCAGGCCGGGCTCGTGTCTGGGGCATGATGAGAATGGCGTGGGGTGGAGGTCCCCCCACAAGCAAGCTCCCTTATATCTGTTCAGAACGAAGTAGTAAATCTGAATTTTCGTACGGCATATATCAAGGAATTGTATCGGATAGGAATTCATACGGCCCATGCCAATGGATTAGGGGCCAGTAGCCATCCAGTATCAAGTGGCGAAATCTAACATTCTACCTTGGCTTGATCAACTCTCCGCCGTTACGAGGAGGATATGAGTCATGACAGTTGAAACAACTTGGCAGAGTATTATACCTGGCTCAGACACCATATACTATGTGACCTCTAGGGGATTGCACCGTCTCCAAGATTAATCTAATTTTCACAAGAATCAGACAACAATGTTTTTGTCCACCGCACTCACCGTAGGCGCACATCTCGGCGACAAACGTTATATCTTCTCTTACTTCCGACTGAGTTCTGTCGGCACACTAGTCCAAAATCTCCTCTCCACGTCATGTGCGTCATCGTAGTTCTGGATGCGGGCGTGAAGGAGCTCAAGGAAAGCTTTCTAGAGATCTGATAGGCACATCGTTCTCCGAACGTCGGCTGTTCCGTGAGCATTCCGGGTATCCGTCATTGTCGAGAGGATGCAACCTATAAAGCTTCAGCTGGTTGGAGCTCCACATACCCCTGCTTGAGATGACGCTCTATGCTTTACTCAAGGCTCCAGGCTTGTGTCTATACCGAAATGTGAGAACCAAGTGGTGCATGTGTTTGGGGAAACCGGTTCCGCTTCTGCGTGCCACGAGAGCGCGAAGCTAAGTGGACTTCAGCGACAGCGACACGTAATGATATCACAGAAACCTTCCTATAGTAGTTAAACAATGATACCAGAGGTTCCGTGCCTATTCCGCACCACTACTACATCGTGATCCTCGTCTCGGCTAGCGGCGGCGACTTTTTCGGAGCCGCCCCAACCCCAACGTGGCGTCTGATTGTATTTAGATACCCCATGCATCAATCCGATTTGGCGCGGCCCAGTATGTACGACTTTGCTTTGAACAGTTGTTATACGAGCAAGACGTGAAGTGTCAGAGTTTAGTCTGCTGAATTGCAAAAGAAGTACCATAGAGATAGCCAGGTATTAGGAGCTGTTGTATTGTAAGTTGTATAGGGCTCAGTTATTTACTATTTGTTAGTAACACGAGTTATTAACACCGAGTTATTAACACGTTAATAACACTTCAGAAAATCTTCACTGAAATCGCGGTGTTAAAAACAATTTGATCACTAGCCCGAGATGCCTCTGATGGCGGCCACTAGGCTGCCGAAGAATGGTGATACCAGGAACGCGCGAGGTACGTGTGGGGTACATGCGGGGTGCGTACTGATGAATTTGCTAGTTTCATACCACTTGGTGGCTGGGGTGTATTTGAGATTGGTGGCCTGTCGTGGGCTTCATCTGAGACTAGGTGTAGGCTGGTGTAAGCTGCGTCTGCGCTGGTGTGCGGCGTAAGGGATGTATCAGTTAGGGCCCTGCATGGGTAACCCGTTCCTGGGTGTTACCCGGGCGTGACCTGCACGGGTACGGATGGGTCATGACCCGGGCAAGGACAGGCAGGCTGTGTTCGATGACTAATGAGCCCGGGTTAAACCCGGGTGGGTGTCGGGTCACCCAGCGCTTACCCGCAGACCAAAGCCTTCCCGCCGTTGAAACATGTAAAGTCTTCTTGGAGTGACATTCGGCGTATGTGCATATAATAAGATTGTCAAAATAATATGAAGATGCTAGGAAGATGTCAAAGGCCAGAAACTGTGACAGAAACACGCACCTGTGTCCCTCCTTCTCCGCACCTATGGCGGTCTCAGATGTTGATATCAACAAACTCGGTAATGGTGTTTCTACGTGGGTTAATCAAGATACTTCATCCCATCCCATGCTTCAGGACAACCTCACCGCATCTGACCGTGACCCCTCGATCCGGTGCTTTGAGCGGTAAGTTGCGCTTTGGTCGGGGCGTTGAACAAGTATATGCGCTCAATTGTTTGAAATATTTGGGATATACTATGTTGAATCTAACAAGTAGCCTCTACACCGTGGTCAGTATCTACGCTAATCCTTACAGTTCGCCTCGGCGATGAGTTTCTAGCCCACAAGGAGTCGAATGGTTCAGGAAGTGTGGGTTTCGTGAGGGCGACACGAAAGCCATTGAGAACTTAGTTGGACTTATGCTTACCTGGGTTTCAGTGACTGAATATATGTGTGAAGAGTCTCATGAGTCTGAAACTTCAACGGGCTATGATAATTGGGTGAGTTCGAGAACGAATGGTGTATTCGGATACCCCTTATTGCATATATCCTCTGATAGCTTTGCAATAGTGTACTCACCGGATGTGTCTCTAATAACTGGTCAACGAACAGCGTCTAGAGCTACACTGAGATAACATCATACTTATGTTTCATTATTATTGTCCGTCGATGCGGAGCGGGCGTTCTCAGGAGGGTGCCTCATAATCAGTCACCTCGGCAATACTCGATAGGCGAGTTGGAATTTGGGGCTAGAATGACTGTTTGCACCTGGCATAAAGTCCCGTTACTTCTTTCTGTTGGTTCAGCAGTCTGGAATCCTTTGAATGAGACCGGGTTGTAGATAATTGCCATATTCATCATATTAGTCATATACCCGTGGTGCACCCGGGTTCTACCCGGTGGCTACCTGCGGCTGTGACATGCGCAGCGGGTGCCACCCGGGTGGTGAGCCGAATTTGCAAACACCCATCAAAAACCTGCGGGCATTGCCCGGGTGTACCCATGCAGGGCCCTAGTATCAGTCTAGGAAAGGCGAGCCGGTATATTAACTTATTGTCTCTCACATTACTATATATGGTAAATTACTGTTAATTTGATTTGTGTTACTAACTCGTGTTAATAACTGCGTATTTTACACATGCCATGTTATTAACATGTGAGAAACTCTTTGGGAGTTTCTAACTGAGCCCTAAAGTTGTAAGTCATTGAGCGCTACGCGTAAAGTGTGTGGCGTCTGAAAAGGTGGAAGGGGTGTTTGCAATGCAATTTCTGTTTTTGAGCCAGATCAGGTGACGTAATTGGCAAAGGTTCGCTTGAGTCTGGTTCGGATAAGCGCCCAGGTAAACCTGTGCAGTACCTCCATCGCAGCCTGACCGTCGGCCACATCTGTTGAACTCCGTACACGCATCCTAGGGTGTAACACACTTTCTTACCTTTGTCAAAGGAATACTCCACTGTACAAAGTTTTGAATGATCAATTCTACGTTTGGGTGGCTGAGACTATCTCTAAGCTGATCTAGTCAGGCCCTACGATGACCACTCGGCGGGCACTAAGCATAACTGGAAACGCTGCAGTAGAACTACTCCATTTTACCGTTGGATCTGCTTCTGTATTTCCTCCCTTGAAAGTTGCGGCCAACGGCGCTTTGGCTATTGCAGACATTGTTGTTGTGAGTTGCCCTATACGCAGTCCCGCCGAATGCGCGAATAACCTTATTCTGCAGAAATTTCAGACAAGTAAAGAAGAATGGCAAGAATTTAAGGAATATGTTCAGAATACCATCGCCGCAGTTATTGAGTCATTCATTCAACTGGACGAAACCTCCTATGATCTTAGGATGCGACTAGCAGACTTGCAGCGGTATGACCACTCACTGATTCAAGCGACTGGATATCCTAAAACAATTATGCTCCTTCATAACTAGCACACTAGATGATGTACTGGCAAGAATCAAATTCGAATTGGCCCTACCTCGCCACACCCGCGCACTCAAGCTTCTTACTGAACCAGATATGATTGCAGATATGAGAAGAAAACTCGCCAATACAATTAGCATCTTTCAGGTATAACTCTTTTCTCTATTGCGTGCTTCGCATCTTTGACCATATCCCTAGCTCCGTACAACAGTCGCAACACAAATCGATTGCAGGAAAGCCCTTGAGATGGCAACGGCAAGCAGATCCACTTGCGAGTACCCCCTATATTCTTAATTGGATACAAACTTACATTATTTTACAGTATCATTGATCTCCCAAGACAACGCTTCTACTGCGTTGAATGTTGTCCTCAATAAACTGCGGTACGTCCGAGGCGCATCATGGGATACATACCGCATATGTCTACCGAACACAAGAACATCGATTATCGACCAAACACTTTCATGGATTACAAGCGCCAACAGCTCAGACACGTCGAAACAAACCAACAAGTCTGATTCTATCCGCATTGTGCTACTGACTGGAGTCGCAGGCGCCGGCAAGAGCACAATCGCTCATACTATCGCGCAGCTGTGTTCTCAAAATGGGCAGCTAGTCTCCTCTTTCTTCTTCAATCGTGAAACAGAGGGTAGAAACACCCCAAACGCATTGTTCACCACTATAGCTGCCGACCTAAGCCGGGTGAATAGGAGACTAGCCGAATCTATAGCTGACGCCATCGAAAAGGACCAAGGCCTGCTGCTCGCACCAATATCCCGTCAATTTGAGGAGCTCATTCTGAAACCGACTCAGGAGTGTCCAGTCGACAGACGGCTTGTGATTGTACTTGATGCGCTGGATGAAGGATGGGATCGGAATTTGCTCAAGATCCTTCGAGATGATGTTCCTCGTCTGCCTCAGTCGTTCCGAATCTTTGTAACTTCCCGTACGCGACCAGAGCTAGACAGCCTCTGCCGAAAACCCCATGTTCGCTTGGTAAATCTAGACCTTGGAGCACAGGAGAACATGGACGACATTGCGCTATTCACTCCGCATAGGTTGCATCAGCTCGCAGATGAACGAGATCTCGGAGACGACTGGCCAGGTGAAGCGCTCATGCGGAAATTTGAAGCCAGGGCGAACGGTTTATTCTTGTGGGTTGATACAGTCTACAATTATCTTGTCGACCGAGACGATCCGATCAGGGAACTGGAAAAGCTCCTGTCATCTACCGGTGCTGGCACAAGCTCTGCCGAGGCTCAAATGGACAAGCTATATGCGACGATTCTGGAGTGTTGTAATTGGGACGACGAGAGCTTCGTCACCGGGTACCGCCAAGTTATGGGTACAACACTCGCTAGCAAGACTCCGTTGACAGTGTCGGCGCAGAGAACGCTATTTCACAACAAACCCGTGGCTTCAGACTATACGCTTCAAAAATTAAGTCCACTTCTCACTGGAACTAGCAAAGCAGTTTACCATGAGCAGCCAGTTTGCCTTTTGCATCAATCGTTACGAGACTTTTTGGTATCTCGGGCGGAAAACTCATCAGGCTACGCAAGATATCGAATTTTGGAGCATGAATGGAACGAACAGCTCACGTTACAATGTCTTGACATCTTGAATCGAGAGCTCAACGATAAAACCGCTGGCGTTGGATTTTTGGCTAGGGATACAAAAGAAGATATTGGGGTTCCGACCGTCAACGACCACGAAATTTCAGCCGCACTCTGGTATGCGTGCCAGTTCTGGATTGATCATTTTCTGAGCTTGAAACTGCCAATATCTGCCGCTATGGAGAATACATTGCAAGTCTTCGTAAATACCAAGCTAGTGCAGTGGATGGAAGTGACGGCTGCACGGGGAGTATATCGTGGTCTTGCAGAAGTAAATAATTCGATTCGGGTGAGTTGCCTTTATGTAATCACGCATACAAGTGCTCGAGTTATATCTACCCATAGTACTTCGTTTCGCGCCACCCAACGTCTGAGGCAGAACAACGTATATCAAAGCGCGCAAACGCATGCGTATCACTCGGGCACCGCCTATTGTACGATGACCGCCTAGCAGAGGCTCTAATAGCTTTTCAAGAAGCCGTAGAGTTGAACCTCCGACTCGTCGAGAACAACCCGGATAACTTCACTTCTGACCTTGCCGCTTCTCTCCATTCTCTTGCTAGGGGTTTCCACGACCTAGACCGTCACGAAGAAGCTCGCGTTACAATGCAGGAAGCGGTTAGACTTCTGCGCCAGCTTTCGGCAAACGACCCGGCCAAATATACCTTGCGGCTCGCTAAGTCTCTCGATGGACTTTCGACAATATTGCGTAGCCTAGAGCGTGGCTCAGAATCGCTTGGAATAAGACAGGAAGCAGTGGCTCTGTTTCCCCAGCTTGCAGTTGAAACTCTTTCGAAAGAAGATATCACTCTGTTTGCTCGTAGTTTCCACAACCTTTCTATCAATATTTCCGACACTGGACTTCACGAGCAGGCACTTGCTGCAGGCAAGATGTTAATCGAGCTATTCCGAAAACTTGCCGCAGAAGATCCAGCCGCATATATCCCGAATCTTGCAATGAGTCTTCACAAACAGGCAATCAACTATTGCAACTTGCACCGACTTGAAGAAACGCTCGCACCGATGCATGAAGCGGTCGACCTCCGGCAGCAGCTTGCTCGAGATGGTAGAACCGCGTCGTTGTTCAGCCTGGTCACTTCTCTTCGTTGTCTTACGGACTTCTATTCCAAGCTGGGTCGGTGTCCAGAGGCGCTTGCGACGAACCAACAGGGAGTAGAGCTTTGCAGGCAATTAGCGAAGCGTCGACCGGCGATTTATACTAGAGAGCTTCGTAATGCGTTGTATTATTCTTGGATATGCCAGAACAATGCCGGTCTTTGGAACGCTGGGGAGGAGGCGAGAGAAGAGGCGGAGTCGCTGGAGAATCATTGAGTTCGTATGCGGGGTGGGATTGTCTTGGCTTTCAGTGTGCTTTCCCGCTTGATTACCTCTACTCTATTTATACCTGTCACTTGGCGGTCGTGGATGTTTCAACTGACAGAATCGTGAGTGTTTGCACGGACCGGACGTCCTAACTCGCATCTGATAGGAGGTGCCCGACTGTTGAGTTTTCAGAGAATATTCAATCGTTTTCATATTTATCGACTATTGCTTAGCGTGCCTACAACTGAGCTCTCATCAGAGCCTTCCAATTACTAGTACACCCATATTGGCTGAAACGGCGATATACATAATCACCTTGCTTCTGCAAGGTCGCTTCCCCCTAAAATGAGACGAAAAATTAATGTACTTGGATTTGTATTCTTAGTCGACGGAATCGTAGGACTAGCCTGTGAACGGTCTTGCACACAGCAACGCAGTTTCTATATCTAAAAATCCGTAGGTTAACGAATATATTCAGCTAAAATCCCATGGGCGGACAGCTAAAGCTATTCGGCTAGTACTCCTGCGCATATGTGGGTAACGGTTGTGTTCCATTTACTGATAGTCCCTTTGCTATGCCGGGTACAGAATAGCCGGCTTGCAATCCTGGTTTTCAGGCAATATATCGATAGAACTTACAATTACCCAGGTGGTATATAACAGGTTTGCTAGACCCCCCGAGCAATTAGGGGTAATCGGACTTACTGATTCTGTCGAAACTTCGGCTTTGAAACTTTGGTCGAAACTTGGGCCGTTGTTCGTGCTGAAGTTTCAAAATCGAAATTTCGTGGCTAGTTGAAGCTTCGGATGCATCTGGACCCGACATGATGTACCCAAATTATACAGCTGATGCGTTTATATAACAGCTCCTCCAAAGAACCTGGAGCATAGATACGATCATCCTAGGCTCACTAGACCCTTGAAAACCGAGAATCAGCAAGCGCAATCATGGCACATAATCAGTAGAATCGAAAGGTAATCGGACTTGATTCTGAAACTTACCTGATTCTTTTCAGAGTTTCAGTCGCCAAGAATCAACAAAGTTTCGAAAGAATCAGTCAAGTGCGATTACCCCTATTCTTGTCCGATTCTGATCCCAATTCTTGACTTGTGACCGACCTGTGGCCCGGAATTAGGACCAGAATCAGCCAGGAATTGGACAAGAACTGGAACTCTGACTATAATACCCCTGATTACTACACCCAGCTCTGCTGAAACGGCGACATACATCATTACCAACCGCATATACTATATAGCTCCAGCCGGATTCTCACTTCGGGCATCCCGTTGGCAGCTCAATCCATCTACCACCTTGGGGTCGCACGATATAATTACCTGAAAAAAAGTGTATCTGACTGTCACCTGATGACGTTCGGCGCACGCGGTGGGTGGTGAGGCAACCACGAACTGGGGTGGAGCGAATGGCTTGTTCGAGCGGAGTCTCGCCCCTTTGTGTGCATGGCGACGGCGAGGAAACCCCAAGTAAAGGAGGCGGCTCGCACGCAGGCAGCAGCTCATAGTGACTAAGCGATGGCCGATAGCAACGCCCAAATAGGCACACCCTATGCTGATGAGCATCGCCTCTTCCCAGGACCGGCCTTCAAGCTCTTAAACCCGCCCACCACCACTCGTCCATCATCGTCACTATGTCTGGCTGGAAACTCGGAAAGAGTGAGTATTCGATTAAAGAGAATATTACTACCCGGTTGCTAATGAATTTACAGAGGTCAAGGACGCAAAGGACCAAGTGTTCTCCAAAGACTCGCGGGCTAGCACCCCAGTGCAATCTCGCCCAACGACACCCAAACCCTCGCCCGACCGAGATGTAGTAATGGCGCCCCCACCTATGCGACATGCTGGAGTGCTTGCTGTGAGGATTTACGCTGGCCGTAACTTCACTCTTCCTCAAGGAATCGATCTGCCCCCGGCAATCGCACGCGCAATAGCGAATGCACCCCCGTCCCAACCTCAACAACGCGGCTCCCGAGACAGCATGCAACGAAAGCGCATGTGGTGGCTCCCGTATGTGGTAGTAGAATTCGACAAGAACGAGGTACTGGTCGATGCGCTGAGTGGCGAACTCGCACACCCTAGTTGGATGTACAAGGCCCATTTGTACGTTTTTGTCTCATTCCAGTATGATTTTGTGCTTACGCTTTGGCTTGCAGCGATGTTTCTCGTGCTTCTACGCTCTCGCTTTCCGCATATCTTCGCACTGCGCCGTCGTCTGGGGACGAGAACGACATGGGCAACGACATTCTGCTCGGTCGACTGGACGTCACACCCGTACTCGACGGCGTACACTCTATCGACTCGTGGTTCCGGGCTACAACCGGCAGCGGCGAATTCCACATGCAAGTCCAGTTCCGGCCTAGCAAGGTACATTATCCAAACTAGCCATTATCCCGAACCAACTTTCTCACGCGTAACATTGTGCAGAACGAACCACTCACGATCGAAGCGTTCGATCTTCTCAAAGTCATCGGAAAGGGCTCGTTTGGTAAAGTCATGCAAGTTCGCAAGCGTGACACTTCGCGGATCTACGCCCTCAAGACGATTCGCAAGGCGCATATCGCGTCACGCCCGGGTGAAATCACACATATCTTGGCAGAGCGCACAGTTCTAGCGCTCGTGAACAATCCGTTTATTGTCCCGTTGAAGTTTAGCTTCCAAAACCAGGAAAAGCTGTACCTGGTTATGAGTTTTGGTGCGTTTTTTTTGTTATCACAACAGGTTCCTGGTGGGCTGATATATGGCTTTGTTCCGTAGTCAACGGAGGAGAACTGTTCTATCATTTACAGAGGGAGGGCCGGTTCGACATTAACCGAAGTAGATTCTACGCTGCCGAGCTTTTGCTCGCACTCGAGCACTTGCACGGATTCGATGTCGTTTATCGGTAAGCCACATACGATCTACCACTCGCGGTTAACTCTCAACTCATCCTCTCGCTCAGCGACCTCAAGCCTGAGAACATTCTACTAGACTACACCGGCCACATCGCACTCTGCGATTTCGGACTCTGCAAACTCAACATGAGCGAGACAAAGAAGACAAACACGTTCTGCGGTACACCGGAATATATCAGGCAAGTTTCTATCTTGTCTTTCCTTTTCTCTATCGCGTGATGGGAACTTGCCGTGCGATGCCCGCGAGGTTCTGGGCTGGCCTTGGAGGGCCAGTCTCCCCACTTAACCGCGCGTATGAGCCCAACCTACGCCGTCGCGAGCGCCTGAGCCCAACCCGCGTGTACGGGGGGCGTGGCGTGGGAGAACCAGATCGCGCGATAATGCATTAACCGCGCGCCGATCGCTTGGTTTCTTTATTTTCGCGATCTTCCTCGAGTGATCTACGTGTCTAACTGACTATTTTAATTTTCTTTTTTTCTTTAGTCCCGAGTTACTTCAGAACCAAGGATATACCAAAACGGTCGATTGGTGGACTTTGGGTGTGTTGTTGTATGAGATGTTGGTGAGTTGAGAGGGTTTCTTTGTTCGGGGGTTGGGAGAGGGGTTTGAGGGTGGAAACGGCGAGGCGCCTGGGGATGGATTCGTTATACCGAGCCACTATTGGGATTGGATGAGTCAAGGGTGGGGTGGGAGCGTGGATATGGGATGACGTAGACGAGGCTAGGAATGAGGAGACGACATGGATGGGACGAGGGCAGGATCGAGTGAGGTCGCGTGCAGGCTTCCCACATCATCCGAAATGGCCGTGTTCGTCCACGTCCATCTCAGCTCCGTCGGTGAAGAATATCCCACGGGGACAACCGGGTTGGATTCACCGGGGAAGGGGGGTCAGGTGGCGAGGAGGGGGACACACGTGCCACCCCTAGCTATTTCCTGCATGCAACCTTACACACACACACACCACATTTTCACTAACACTCAATCATCTCATCTCTAGACCGGCCTCCCTCCGTTCTATGACGAGAACGTGAACACGATGTACCAACGCATCTTACGGGACCCGCTCCGGTTCCCTGATGAGATGCACCCCGAGGCTCGGAGCGTGATCACTGGGCTGCTGCAGCGTGACCCGAATAAGCGGTTGGGTAACGGTGGCGCGGAGGAAATCAAGAATCATCCGTTCTTTGCTAAATACGTCGACTGGCCCGCGTGAGTGTTCTTTTTTTTTCTCTTTGCCTCGGAGGATTGAGATCAAACGAATTGACGCTCATGGTAAATAGACTATCGAGGAAGAAGATCCAGCCGCCGTTCAAACCGAGCGTTCAGAACGCGGCGGACACGAGCAACTTTGACTCTGAATTCACGAGCGAGATTCCGCAGGACTCGGTCGTGGAGAACTCTCATTTGAGCGAGACGATCCAGGGTGCGTAGACTTTATTTGCACATGTATAGCCCGGGATTTGCTGATCGAGAGATGATAATTATCGTAGATCAATTCAAGGGCTTCACATACAACCCCGCAAACGAGCATTTGAGCGAGAGCGTGGGGTACACTGGGGTCATGGGTTAGAAAGGAGGTTCATATAGATGTTTTCTCTCATCTCACTTGGCGAGAGAAAGGCTGGTTGTGGTAATCTCAATTCCGGCTCTCCTGTGTGTGTTATATTCGCTCGCTCTAGCCTTTTTTTCTTGATTCCAGCTTTGTTTTTCTATTTTCAGTGACAGTTGGTACATATATGTTGTGTGAGGTGTAGCTCAACAAAGCGTGAACAGAACAGTAGTATTGCAGCAACATTGTATGTACAACATTTGGTTTTACAGTATATTGTTTGATTTCATATCAGAGTGTTTGCGTTGGGGGTATGAGTCCCGAACTGATCGGAGGTCCGAGGCACAGTTAAGCTCCTCGAACGGTTGGAAGTGGACTGAGTTACCGAAACGAATGGGATCACCATCTCGATTTATTCATGGTTCTATTTCACAAGTGGCATTTTTTCTAGCTTCACTATCTCTCCCCAAATCTATATATCGTCGCACGATCACAATTTTGCGAATAGTCTTGGCTCTTTCTTGAACCGCGCTGATCATCGATGTCATTCAGTCAACGAGGATGAAGAAATAACCGCGCATATACCCACCATACAGAATGCAAGCTACTCCAAGGCATTGTACCAGTCCGCTGTAACTGGTTAAAATGTGCCAATTGCGATGGGATCCGTCTAGGATAAGACCGCCGATGGGGGGACCGCTTATGGCGCCTAGCGGGCTTCGAGTCAGCTCGAGAGGAATATTGAAAAGAAAACTATCTCATACCCGGTAGGCTTGCAAGAGTCAATAGCCCCGTAAGTGTCGCCAGGTTTTGCGTACCGTACAATGTGACGGCCACAGGAGTTATGAGGCTGACATAGCACGGTCCACTCAGACCAAACATAACCCTGGGGGACATAAATATTAACATATACCCCGAGTCAGAAAGAAAAACTTCTGAAAAGCACTGACGAAAACGCCATGACACCAGCATAGGTGTCGGCTGCGAAGTTCCACAGGACTGCTTGACTAAAAGCACTGATCGAAACCATCAAGATAAACGCATTCAAGTAGCCGATGCGATCTGCGGTCAGTCCAACGGTTGTTCTGCCGATCGCACTGGCAAAGTTCATGATCGAGATGGGTAGACTCGCGAGCCTCGGAGAGTGCCGCAGTTTGGAAATTTTTTCGTGGGTGTAGACAGAGGTAAAAACGAAGGGATTCATGTATCCACTAGCAACAATGATACTCAACTCTAGAACCTATAACAGTCAGGAGATTACTTACAACATAATTAAGCATAGGGCAGTCCAGAAGCTCCAGAAGATTGGGTCTTTCAGTCGCTGACGATCTATCCACTGAATCTTTTGGCATGGGGAGGTCACAATAGATGGGGGTATGCGGACTTGGATCAGGCTGAAGCCTATGATCAGAATCAACCCTTGAATAAACGAGTAGATTAACAGCGCTCGGTGAAACCCCAGGCAAGTTAGCATTTCCTGATATCTCATCAATCTATGCAAGATGTCGAGGAGAGCACGACTCACTTGGATAACGAGCGATGTCACGGCTCCCCCTAAGGCAGCACCGGCGATCACAATCCCCGTAGCTACCCCACGATGCCGTCGAAACCATTGAGAAGGAATAGCGAAGGTCATTGGTAGGAGTAAGCCGCAGCCTAGACCTTGTAAGACACCCTAAAATATACTCAGTTAATTTCGGTAATATGCGCGCTTGGGACTCACGAACTTGCGTGAGAAATATTGACCAAAAATCTTTACACCACGATGCCAAGAATTGGCCAACAAAGACGATTATACATCCTGCACCGATAAATGGCTGCGAGAGACGGTTAAAACGGCCAAAGCCAAGGTCGAGTCCTTACCTTGTAACCGCTGCATAGGGTAAATGCATTATGAGTCAGTGTCCTCGAGGTCCTATCACTCAAATCGATACGTACTATCGATCCCCCAATTTCCCAGCAATAAAAGCAATCACTGCCATTAACTGTTAGACGACTAAGGGAGATGTCGTTGGGATGGAGTAATGTTGCCTACCGCATTTTGAACGGCACCAACTGAACTCAAAGTAGCGTCTGGGGTGTGCCGCAAAAAGTGTGATGAATGATACGCCTGGAATACCCCCCACGACAAACTGAGAGCAGTGAGACGAAGAAGATCAATGTGACTAAGGATCTGACTTACTTCCATCCTGGGGCATTGTCGTAGTCAGAATTCCGAACTGGTTCCGAAATACCCAAAGTCAAATAACCACTTACCGACCGTCGGAGCTGAAATCAATGAACAACCAACCACCGTCTTCCACCCTGCAAACCCTCCCTCAACAAACTCGTCGTCTGTGACTGCAACTGCAATAGTTGGCCTAGAATTATTCAGAGAGGTAGAGTGGTCAAGGTGAGGGACGTTCAGCTCAAACTTAGTATCTTTTTCAGACTGATCGCACGCTGATCCATTGCTCAAGGTCGCTCGATCATCTTCTTTAATAGAAGACGAGGAGCTCGAGCACTCGTGCGTCTGTCTACTAGCATGCTGGACTCCGGAAGCTTTTTCGGCATCCATGGGACGTGTCGGTGAACTAGGAGGCGCAGGGAAGGTCGTCAGGATGTGAAGACGCCGACTTTATAGGGGTTAAGGACTCAAAAAAAAACGTGTTGATTCAATTCTAAGCGGACGATACGATGCCGACTGTTCAGCCTAGTGGGGCCGACGGCAGGCGGACCAGGGGGAGCGTTTCAGTCGACAAAGCAGGTTAACCTTTTAGGTCATCATTAACTACCATGCCGTATCCGGTATAACTTAATTGTCACCGTGACAGCAAATATCAGATGTGGAAGTACAAAAGTGACGCTGAATGGGTTCCTGACCGTGGTTGTGGCGCAGGTGGCCTCCTATATTTTGGCAAATATCCTAGGTTCACGTTTGAATCGAGCTGCGACACAGGTAAGCATACTCCTCCGATGCGTTATGGTTCATTGAGTCACTTACCATATAGCATGCATATAACCCCAAGAAACTGAACAAGCCCACTATATGCAGCCAATGAATGCCAGTTGCGACCAGAGCTATCAAGAATAACGCCTCCAATGGGCGGACCGCTCAAACTCCCTGAAACAACCTGAATTGATACAAAAAGAAGTGGCATGAATTGTGTACCCACGTACCAGGCATGTTGGACAGGTTCATTAGCCCAGTAAGCGTGGCTAGATTATGGGTTCCGTACAAGGTGACTGCGACAGGAGTGACCAAGCTAATGAAACAAGGTCCTATTAGCCCAAACAGTACCCTATAGTCTCCTCTAATTAGTCTTTTGCTCAACGCAAAGATATTAAGCACATACGAAAATACCATGATACCCGCATAGCTCTCCGCCGCTACGTTCCACAGCACAGCCTGGGTAAATGCGCTGAACAACACAACCAGAATAAAAGCATTGACAAATCCGATTCGGTCCGCGGTAAGCCCAACAGTCGTACGACCAATAGCGCTAGCAAATGTCATGACCGAAATTGGAAGGTTGGCTAATTGAGAGGATATATGGGGGATTTTTTCCGAGGTATACACCGAAATAAACACAAAAGGGGTCATATAGCCGCTAGGCGAGTATTAAGGACCAGCATGATTATAGCGGAAGGTTACTCACAATACGGCAAAGAGCAGAGCGGTCCAGAAACTCCAAAACACCGGGTCTTCAAAGTACTTTTTATCGACCCACTTAATCTTCTCATGTCTGGCAGCGATCTGCGATGCGGGGAACCGTGTCTTAATTAGTAGGAAGCCGGCAAGCATAACAGCTCCTTGAACGAAAGAGTAGATCAGTAGGGTTCTATGGAATCCTATGCGTGTAAGCATAGCCTAACTAGCGGTTAGCCTTGCAGTTTACTTTGGAAGCCAGCAGGAAACACCTACCTGCACCACCAGCGAGGGCACAGCGCCCCCCAGCGAGGACCCTGCGATGACAATCCCCGTCGCTACACCTCTGTGCTTTCGGAACCATTGTGATGGAATCGCAAATATCATGGGTAGCAAAAGCCCACAACCTAATCCCTGCATGATGCCCTACGCTCCATCTTCAAGTAAGCAAAACATTGCATTTAAAGCATCACGCAACTTACTTGCGTCAAGAAGATCGACCAAAGGTTGTGACAAAACGACGCGCACAGTTGGCCGAGAAAAACAATTATACAGCCAACAGCGATGAAGCGCTGCGTGAAGTGAGCTTGTCAGGTTGTGACCTATCAGGGTGGCCAGAAGACTACCTTGTACCCACTAAATGTAAGGCTCAACGTTAATACGAATGGCACTCTATTGGAAGATACAGGCTTACTATTTGTCGCCAAACTTGCCAGACACAAAAGCCAAGGCTGTCATGAGCTATTACGAATCAAAAAACTTCGTTAGTATATGTCGTCGTATAAGACTTCGCAGACCCACTCACTGAATTCTGCAACGATCCAACAGCACTTAACGTCGCGGTAGGTGTTCCAGCCAGGAAATGTCGAGAATGATATTCCTGGAATACTCCCCAAAGAAGGCTGGATATGACGTATTGTCAGCATGTGCCCAATCGACGGCGATGGCCTTGACCTACTTCCAACCTAAATGACGTAAGACATCGCCCTTGAAATGAATATAAAAGCCTCACCTACTGTAGGAGCCGCGATCAGCGCGCACCCAAGTATGACTTTCCATCCCTCAAATCCTCCCTCGACAAAGTCGTCAGCTCCAACCTGTCCTACGGGACAGGCAGTGGGGCCGACCGCCTGGGCCCCGGCTGGCTCTTCAATTTTTTCGTCCGTTTCCTTTGACAGCTCGTTGTCGATCGAAGTGCCATGCAGAGTTGAACGGTCGTCTTTTTCGAAGACGTCATTAGACGGTAAATCGCGAGATGAGCCCCGCGGTTCATTGTCTTCGGCTGAGCGTGCTTGACTCTCGATATCCGTCATTGTCGCGTCCAAGCCCACAAATGCGCAGGGGGAGCGGGGTTCTGCGTTGGGGATTTAAGCGGGTGATGTCGCTCTGGCACGCTGAGTAACGAGTCGTGAACCCATGACTCGGTGGGTGAAGACGGCAAGGTTGGAATTTTGTCAAATCTGGCGCCGAATCTTACAAGATTAACCATGCACACGGCCACGGATATCAAACGACGGTCGATCAGCAAGTCATGTATCGCCATCGATAGTGAAGTTGTCACCAAGCTATTATGACGCGGGTCGATTTTATGAAGCCTGCTTAAGTCGCTAATATACAGATATACCAATCTACCGTAGATGGTAAAAAGACTGGACGAGTTGGCGGGTATTCGTCGGGGTGGGTTTGCCCCAACGCGACCAAAATAGGCGCTCTTGGCGTTCAGGGCCGATTATTTTCAAATGCCGGTAATTTACGAAACTTAGCCGAACCTGGCTCAGCGAGGGGTGTGCCTAAAATAGTGTTTTAGAGTTAATTTCGACTCAGTTTCTTGTCGAGTGAACAAATTGGTGACTCGTTTACTTTGTTGTCAGCGCCATGATTGGGTTTTCAGGTATCATGATGCATTGAGAGGCTGTTGAGTTTCTGGAAACAAGCTCACAACTGCAGGTCGTTGCAGGTCGAGTCGGGATGCATATCGATGTCTCGTTAGACGTAAAACTTGCACAAGAGACCAAAGGCTGCTCGCAAATGTTACATAGTGTGCCAGTGATGGCAGCAAGTGTCCTACAGAGTATGCTTTTACTGAATCAGCTCACGTATTACACTTCCTAGATTTGGCACATCGGTAGCCTTACCTACGTTGAGTGAGTTGTCGAATTACATCTTGAGATCGTACCAGCACAAGATTGCTTCGTATGTTGTTTTAGGTCAAACATCAGGATGCTAAGCAATAGGTGTATATCATGATTGAAATGCTTTTCTGCATAAATATCTAGGCCTAAAACTCAACTGATAGGTCGTCGCGGAGCGAAGCCCTCAGATGTTATGTTTCCCTGTCTTCAACGCCAAAAAGCTACTAGATCAAATCCACCCAAGTCACTTACTACTGATTGCGGAAGCCACTCTCACGGCTTGGTCCGGCATTGTCGCCACTAAGCCTTGGTACAGCAGCAGAATCCGACGAGCAAATGATCATATAGTGTCGAGCGAGCCAGAGTTTATGTTTTCGATGACGGTTCTCAGCTTCATTTCCAAGCGATTTATTCAAGTGTTTGTATTGTAGGCACACCAGAGTCATTAGGCAATCAAGATCGATTCAGTGTAGTTATCGGGTTATGATTTAAGTTTAGTCCTATTTTTTCAAGAAGACGGTACAAAACTAGTAGTCTGATGTTGGATGGTGGTTGCCGCAGACGTCGCTCAGCGTCTGACCACGCAGCATCACGTGCCCATCAGTCAATTTCAAAATAACCCACCTGGCCATTGCGCGTCACACTCGCCTACCACTGGGCCAATGCTGAAAGCTT
>WSTJ01000458.1:0-24634 GCA_019623705.1 Ceratobasidium sp. 428 | reverse complement strand
ACCCACAAGCGGGTCGCAACAAGACACCTTCAGCACAAGCGCGAAGCGTACCGAGTCCCTCGACGGACATAAGAGCGAGCTCACACCTCAGATAGTACAGGGTTGTGACAACTTACTAAACCATGCGCGACGGGAAGTCCAATGGCCGGGACCAACTCGAGTGCGACCTACGCCCCACAAGAGAGCGCAAGGCCCCCTCCACCTATACCACCTCGTATTCCTACGCGACCCCAGCTGCTTAAGCTCCCTTCACCTGCTCTGGTATGTACTTGATCCGACTATGTTTAGATTCGTACTAAATTTGGACAACAACCTGTAGTCCCCAAATAGCCCAGATTCTATCGCAACCGACTTCACTTATTTCAGTACAGACACTCAAGAAACAATATCCACTCCTGCAACCTCTGTCTTCTCCCCGACCATGTCACCTGGAGTTCAATACGAATGCAATAATGCAGGATCCGCAGGGTATATACCCGACCGCCCTGGGCTGTTGTCACCAGGCAATAATCCTAGGCCACCTCTACTTCCACCACAACTACCGCCCAGGAGGGCGCCACCAATCCCGCCGCCATTGCCACCCCGAGGAAACACGCCCGCCCGTATTCCACCGCAAGATGCTGTACCTTTCCCGACGAGCTCCCCTTTACTACCGCCAAGAAGACCGATCGTTCCCGCGATTATTGAGCCGGTTCACAATCGGATGAACTCAACCGTCGGGAGGAGCTATCTACCACCACCCAGTCCCACTCTATCTCCAATCTTACCACACAGGCGCCGCAAGAGGAGTTTTGTACAAGGAGTCAAAGACTTGTACCACAAGACGTTCGACTAGTCAAAGGTTCGGGCGTTTTGGTCAAACTCAGGTCAGGTCGCTTTATATGACATGGATGTATGCGGTATCTTTGTGGCGCTGAGAATGGTTCTGTGCGTGAAGCGTTCCCATCATCTATATTTCCCCTGGCACTCAAGTCCCGATGTAAGCTTTGTCGTTGGCAAAAGTTCATAATGCAATTTGATACGTTCAACGTGATATCCAGAGTCGGCTCCGCTCTTGAGCATGCCTTACTGTGGCCTTACTTAATATAGCGTTTTATGTAAGCAGCGTAAGGTTCAAGGTATATGCGTAATATATATCCACGAAAACTGAGTTTGTACAATGTCGAATTTGACTAGCGTAGTTTTGATAGTCTTGATTCGATTGTTGCCGCTCCAATGTCTTGCTAACCTATTCCTTGCAGGGATTCCTTCGACAACTCTAGTAATACGAGCGATGAGAATTCCTGAAATTCCGAAATCAACAACTCAAACACCAGTGTGTATTGAGCTTGTTTGGAGCCTAAAATATTTGCGAAACGGCCTTTAAGCCATTCGGCCGGACCTTAGTGGAAACAGAATCAAGTTTTAGTAGTTTTTAGGTAGTTGTACCAAGCATCTCCCCAAGGTTCAACCCACGCGCTAGATTCATGTAGCTCTTTTCGACAACCAACAGCTGTGTGACCGGTCTCTTGCCAGGTATGGACGACTTGGAAATGGGCGTGATTACAGCGATTTCGGGTTCGGTTTTCCGCGTGACCAAACTTTTTGAAAAAAGTGGATCGTTAGAGCCCGGACAAAAACCATCGTCGTATCTCGTCGAATACGAGGTATTTCGACGCGATCTTTGTACCATTAGAGTCGCGCGTTCAGCGCGCATACAACGATATACATATCATTCATATACAGGAGGTTTAATTTTTCGCCCAAACCGGGCACAAAATCGCCCGTATCTTGCTAAGTACGGCTTCAGTCGACAAGCGGGTCGAACGGACAGACTCACCAGATGACAGGGAGTAGACCGGCGAGAAAAAAACAGTCGATTGCGAGGGAGAACGAGTGGTTCACACCCAAAGCCCATCACAAAATCCCCCCCTCAGCCTCGCAGTACTATAGAGTAGCAGGAGTTTAGAAAGTTGCCCGAGGCACAGTGCGACTTTCTGATACTATGTAGTACTCCGGGAGCATTCAGAACGCACTTGTGAGTACGGGTCACCGACCAGTGCCCGTCCACCTCACAGCATCTGGCTGTCGACCCAGCTCCGAATACGCCGGCTCACAGAGTGTTTGGCTTTCATGTCACAGCCCAGTCCGACGGTAATTCACCGGTCTGTTGGGCTCTCTGGTTGTCCGGCTATAACACCTTGCTTAGTTGTGCACGCGACGGAGAGGCAAAATTGTCATTTGTATGCATTAAAAACACTAACACAAGTTGACGGGAATGTGCAGGATTCGCGCGTGAATACAAGTAATCGCGTGTACCCCAGCGGTGGATGTCGAGAGGGCGATTGAAGTGAGTGGGTAGGTCTGGCCAGGTTGAGGTCACAGCACACATGTCTGGAGCTGTCTAGATGAGTCTTGAGCTACTTAGGGAAGATATTGGTCGAGCGGAGATCGCGGTGACAGGTTAGGTGCAACCGTTTATGCGTCAGCTGTTGCATCCACATAGCACCGTTGATGACGCACCCAGGATATGTGGTACCGCCGCTTAGCGCCTTCGCCGTCCCATCCAACCTGGAGCGATCTTATGAGGTGAGAGGCAAGTCGGGAGGGGGGTTGTCTACACGAGCTAGGGGCAACGCCGTGAGTCTGAGCAATCACAAACGAGTACTAGGCCACGCCAGGGGCATGGCAAGTCGGTTCTGCGTTGAGCTAGCGCATGAGTTGGAAGACGAAAGCGGAGACGTGACCATCGGCAACTGATACGGGCTCACGTCAGCTTTCACGGCTCGGCAGGCTGCCTTAGGCGGATACGGCGACTAGAGCGGGTGCAACAGATCAGGCGTGGCAGCTCGAAGGCGCGGAATTTCCTGCACTTCGCAAATAGAGGGAGCCGCATACCCTACACACTATTGAGTTAGTCTGCAGCAGCGGGTGAGCGGGGCGAGCCATTCAGCTTGAATGGTGTTGGCCGAGATGGTTGGGGGATGGATTGAAAGTGGCACGTGATGTGCCAAAATTGCAACCGCACGATTTAGCCTCCGGTGGATCACTCGTTCTCTCTCGCAATCGACTGTTTTTTTCTCGCCGGTCTACTCCCTGTCATCTGGTGAGTCTGTCCGTTCGACCCGCTTGTCGACTGAAGCCGTACTTAGCAAGATATGGGCGATTTTGTGCCCGGTTTGGGCGAAAAATTAAACCTCCTGTATATGAATGATATGTATATCGTTGTATGCGCGCTGAACGCGCGACTCTAATGGTACAAAGATCGCGTCGAAATACCTCGTATTCGACGAGATACGACGATGGTTTTTGTCCGGGCTCTAACGATCCACTTTTTTCAAAAAGTTTGGTCACGCGGAAAACCGAACCCGAAATCGCTATAAATCAAAGAGGTCGAGCTCGATGTACGAATGACGATCATATGGCTCGTAGGAGTGGCGCAACACGACATACCACGAATGTACGTAAACTCAAAACGTAAATGATAAGAATAAGGTCAGGCGGAGCGGCGCATGATCCCAAAGCTCCGAGTGATAGTGACCTCACGTGTTGTGTTTGCTATGTCTGAATGCTGCAACTGATCATATATGCTTATTTGTTGCGGTAGTTTCATAGATGCCCCTACTCAGGACTCCGACACCAGCCACTCTACTGTTCCCTTTCTTCAGCCAACATCTGCTTGTTTTCGCACTTGCGGCGCGCTTCTGCTGCCTTGTAGAAACGTTGTTCTGGTGAGGCAAAGGGCTACTAAGTACCTAATTTTTACGTTGCAGTTGTTCCTCGAGCTCCCTGCCACGTCTAAAACAGACCTACTGTTACCCATACTACTCGTATTATTTCTATCCCGCCCAATGAATACGATCAGCGAGGTCCGAAAGGTAGCTTCTCGCAACCAACTAAATTGATCCGACAACTAACGTACCTACCGTAGGACAACCACAAACCCAAACTCTTTCCAGACAGTTGCTCTTCGTTCACTGCTGTCAGCGCTCTTCCCGATATCCTAGGCAATTGGAAAACCACTCGAACCCTCTTAACTACCGCCATCCAGAACTACCTAGCGTCTTGCGCAACTCTTATCACTACGTGCTCAACGCCTGTATGCCAGCCTTCCGAAAAGTCCATCATCGAAAGGGTACTCATTGACATCAACTTAGAGCTTGAATCGCTTGCCTGCGAGGAAAACTCCCTGCGCGATATGCGCATGTCTCTGCTCACAACAAGAAACAAGTCGGCGACTCTGGTTCCAATCAACAAACTTCCGCCTGAAATCTTGGCTAGTATATTTACTTCGTCAAACAGGTGCTACACATCCAGCGAGAAGCGTACTTTGCATAATTTCACCGGCGTATGCGCGTACTGGCGTCACATCGCGACGAGCGTGGCGGACCCGTGGACTCATGTTGATATCGGGCCATTGATACCCAGAGGCTTCACACAATTGCTACTCGACCGCTCAAAGAACAGTCCTATATATGTCCACCTGTACGAATCCACACCCAACATCACCTCGGCTTCGCCCGACCGCGAGGTTTTTGACGTCGTAGAAGCGCTCGCGCCCCACGCACACCGAATCTACGCAATTGACCTTGAGTCACACAGCCATTCTCGAACTCTTTTCCACCCTGTGTTGAACCTGTGGCTCAGTGGAGGCACTCCAAGTATAGCGAAATCCTTAACCGTTTATCGGCCAAACGCCAGCACGCTTTTATCCCCCAACGAATCAAGTATGGACGCATTTCGAAACTACTCAGCGAATGCTCACGCAATGTTATTATCGCTCGAAAGGCTGCGCCTGCAGAACGTGAAGTTTGACCTGGGCAGTCTTGCATATCGCGGCCTAATCGATCTCCAGCTTGGATGTTTCAGTGCTTGGCCCAGCACCTTCTGCATTTCGCAGCTCAAATGCATTATTTCGGCGAGCCCAAAGCTAGCTACACTAAAACTAGACTCCATAGCCATAACTAGCCCAGATGACTGGGTTTGCCCACCATCTATCGTACTGCACGAACTACGAACTCTGAGCTTATCTCACATGGATCAGACCAGCTTGCGACTCTTATTGCCTTTGCTCACTTTGCCCTCTCCTTTAGCCAAAGTCGCTATTGGACCAACAGACTGTAACTCCATATACCCCGAGTTGCAGAAATTCGTTTGTCGCTCTCACATAGCGGAGCTGCATTACTGGCAGGACAATAGTCGCAAAATCACACCCTCAACATGGCTCTCAATCTTCGAACTGATTCTCCGCCTACGCAATCTAGTACTTCGTGGATTTAACTTGACAGAGGTACCGACCATCGCATCAATCCTCGAGTGTCCTCGGACCCCATCTGTTCTCTGCCATGTCAGTCTCTCTCTACTGAACTGTGAAGTCAGGATAGATAGTTTGGCGGTGCTCGCAGCTGAGCATAGCATACAGAGCCTGCGACTTGAGCAGTGTAAGATGCTTGGAGAAAGCGGTGCTATACGAGACATATCAACATCTCTGTTCGAACGGTATTCTGACTTGAAACAGAAATGTACTATTTCACACTCTTCCTTAGCCGAGCACTGGAATGCTTTCGTATTTTTTGATTATTAGATAGCTTTGAGTATTCTGATCTACAAGCGAAGTATATGTATTGCTTCAGAGGGTCATCATGTATGCGTACAAATCATCACAATCTGGTTAATAGTTATTAGGGTCACTGACCTCATGCACGACTTTTCTTGAGTGTTGTTTTTCTACTCGTTTCTATCTTCACACTAGAGCAATCTTGCAAATCGCTATCCTTAGGAGATTCTAAGCGGTTAACGAAGTATATGATTCATCTTTATATTCCTCTTTCGTGCAATGTGTCTGCTCCCAGATTCACACAATTGTTCATCGCTGCCGAAGATGTACAAAAGAATAGAAAGGGAAAACAATTGATTGGCTTTGGGAGTAGCCTGTGCTTATATACATATGACCAGATAAGGTTACGGAACTATAAACTGAAAAACGTCTTACCGGGGACAAAATGCTACCACCCACACATGTTGTGTGACCTACGCCTACGAGTGATGTATCAATTCCCTAAATTTGTACCCACTTTGATGTCGCCCCCTTGTACCCTAAAGAAAGTCCGAAATGCAATCACTTTCTGGTAGTGCACGAGAAGTGATCCCTAGAAGACGAAGCGAGCCTGATTTAACGTGTATTTGAGCGAAGCTTACTAGCATGACGGCAGCGATTGCTGGAGGTATATATGACGAAAGAACCGAGGAGATCAACGCCGTTGAGCAGGGCTCTCTTCAGCCCAACAGTACACGCCTCGCGTACGATGAAGTCGTTTGCGATGGGGGTGGCATTTGTAAGGTGGAGATTATCTTAAACACGGATGCGTGCAAGGATGCCATGGCTTTAGCGAGGGCGGGGTTTACCTGGAGGGGGGGGGGGGAAGCGGGGATTGAGGGAGGAGGGAGAACGACAATCTTGATGACAGTTTCTGCGGAGGGCAGGGATTCGGGGAAGGTTCTAACGCGCTTGCGCGCGTTTGACACATGTGAAGGTGAAGACATCGGTGTTGTCACGTGTCACGTGAGTAGCCTCCCCCTCTGTTATACCGCCTGTACACGTCTCCTTTTGGGGGTCGGCAACCGCCCAGTACACGTAAGCAAAAAGTGTCCGAGCGGCTATCCTCTTCAAATTGGCAATAGGATGCGATCAAGTGCCTTTTCATGCGCCGCACCTTTTCTCGCCCGCAACAACAAGCAAAACCCCGAAAATGAGTTGTTAACTCCTTATAAAGTCTTGGGAGGACGATGGACTTCCTCGATTTTACTTGAATGCTGTAGCAGGCAAGTTAGCTTTTATTTCTCAGCGTTAAACGAATAGAAAAAATAAAGAGCAAGTGGACCGTCCTCTGGCGCTGGGTTCCGACATCATCAGCAAAACCACAAGTGGCAATACCGCCACTGTGGCCCTCTGTGTAGTGTAGGTCCAGCTGTGGGTTACTGTGAACTACTGTGCAGTAGTGCACAGTGCATCACAGTAGCTGGTAGTGGCTACAGTACACCTGCAGTGGCACACCTGGCTCAGCAAAAACCAGATACTACTGGCCACTATAGCCGCTACCAGCTACTGTGATGCACTGTGCACTACTGCACAGTAGTTCACAGTGACCCACAGCTGGACCTACACTACACAGAGGGCCACAGTGGCGGTATTGCCACTTGTGGTTTTGCTGATGATATATCACAGCTTACACGGTGTCTTTTGAAGCTGATGCGCTGGAAAACAATACATGAGTTTTCCATGTTTCCAGCATGATCGATGCTTACATAAGCGCATGGCTCTCGGTCGTTCGTGCTCGTCGACTCGATCTGAGTCCAACCCAACATATATACATAAGGTATTCGGCTGATCTCCCAATGCAGTGCAGATAGGTACACTCTATAATTGAGTTGAAGCTGGGAACCCAAGCCTTGCCCTGTCACCAATAGGCCAGCAGCAATAGTAGGTACCTTAAACGCAGAAGGTTGAGACCGCTCTAAAGTTGTTTGTTTATAGCTCACCTTGCTTCAACTCCGTCCCCCGCTGCTACGTTTTGTGCTCTTTGAAAGCGTACTCAAGACCCGAGGGAGATTTGCGGTTCGGTTCAGCCCGGAAGGTATAGTTGCTTAAATAATACCCAACCAGTACATCGGAGTGCTTGGGTGACACCTACAAACGAGATTAGTGTGGGTGTACAGTGTGTACTAATTAAATGTTGGTATATGCTGTATCGAGTGTCTACGATGGTAGATAATTAGCGTAGCTTACAAGTTGTGTGGCAAAAGAACAATGACTATGGATGGCCGCAACAAGTACTATACTCGAATATGATGATGCGTACATGCGCCACGATACAATATCTCTCGACGCGAGCGGAGACGACCAAACAATCCGTGGGGAGATCAGCATAGCGTTTGAGGAAGCATGAGCTGCGGCTAACTGCGAACGCAAAGCAAATGCAAGTCTACGAAATCTGCAAGCAAAGAGAAACTAGACAAACTTGTTCCTCTAAGTATTAGCACCGACTGCGAAACACCCTGCGTGCTAGAATCTGAGACTCAAGACGTCGAATCGACAAAGTACGGGGCATTGACAATTTGCATACACCCGCAAAGAGAACCCGGTCCAAACGAAAAAGCGAAGATGAGGGTTATTACTGGTAGCGTTTGAGCAAGTGAGATTCTTGAGTTAGATGAGTCAGACGATACTAATAGTTACTCATACTGAGTAACATAGGCTCCTCGGGGATGAGGAGAACTGTTTTGATGACGAAGTTGATTTTTTAATATTAAGTTTGACACCAAAGTGCGTATAGTCTAAGTATTTAGTGCTACCTACTTCATTTGTACAGTGTAAACATATTTTTATTGGATGTTGCGAGCTGCACGCGAAGAGCTGGCCTGCGACTAGGCTGGCTCATGTTTGTCTAGTCACGTGACCCGGACAAACTTCTCCTATGGGTTGCCGACCCCCAACTCCTTTGGCTCTTGCGCTTTGCGCCTCGTGGTTCGACTTGTGTTCGTGTAACGAGTAATAAATGTATTTCAAAAAAAATCACGTGTCACGTGATCGCGTTTGCGCGCCATCACGGAGCAAGGTCGGTACTGCTTTATACCCGATCTTCCAGCTCCCCCACTTCTTGTTTGCATACTCAAGGTAAGCACTCTTAAGGTGCCGAGACAAATCGCATTGATTTTCTCCCCCACTGCATGATCTAGAACTACTCTTCAGCGTTTTCATGTTTATCATTGTCGCGACCGGTCCTCCTAGAACTCTTGTCTAGTGGAAAATTGCACATACCCTTTAGTCTATCGTCCTCCAACTGCTGTGTGTCTTATACCTCGGTACCAACCTGCTCAGCAAAGCATCGTCGGAAAACCCCTCTCGATAGCTTACTTGGAGTTCGAATCATTTACACCCTCGAAGAAAAGTGTCTTGCACAACATGCAGATATCTCCGCACACGACAAGTAACCAGCCGACAGCACTAGTCCTAATCAACAAGCTCCCGCCTGAGATCTTGGCCAGTATATTCACATTGTCAAGCTCTTATTACTGCTGCTTTGTTTACACCCAAAGTCGCCATTTATATAGTTTCACTCGCGTATGCACACACTGGCGCCGCATTTCAATCGGTGTAGCAGCCCCGTGGACTCATATTGATATTAGTCCGTCCATTCCCAACAGTCGCACAAAAGTACTTCTCGATCGTACAAAAAACAGTCCTATCCACGCCCATGTATACGAAGGGTTCCCCAAATCTGGCTCAGATTGGCCTCAACCGAAGATTTCTGAAGTAGTGGAAACCCTCGCACCTCACGTCCATCGGCTCCACACTCTAGATCTAGAGCCGTTTAAACATTCCCAAGCTCTCTTCACTGCTGTGCTCAACCTTTGGCTCAGTAAGGGTACTCCGAGTCTAGCCAAGTCTCTAATGGTTTTTCGGCCGGGCGCCAAAACTTTATTGTTTGCCGATGCATCAACCATCGAGGCGTTTGGTAACTTTTCAGAGAACACCCAGGAAATGCTATCGTCTCTAAAACAGGTTCAGCTGGACGGCGTGAGATTTGACTGGGGTAGTCCTGTGTATCACGACCTGGTCGATCTCCATCTCAGTTTCTTTCAATGCCATTCCACCTCCATCTGCATCTTGGAGCTCGCACGCATTCTTTTAGCGAGCCCAAGGTTATCCACGTTAAAAATGGATTCCTTGACGATCACAAACTCGCGTGGATGGGCTCGTCCCCCGATTGTACTCAGCCAGCTGGAGGCTCTGAGCTTAACTAACGTTGATCCAGTCAGTTTGCAGCACGTGCTACCTTTGGTTACTTTACCCGTATCTTCGGTCAAAGTCGCTATTGGCCCAACAAACTTTACCGCTATCCGTCTAGAGCTAGAGCAACTTATTGGGCGCTCTCGTGTGGCAGAACTGTACTGCTGGCAGGACAATTGTGACCTTGTGCTCCCAACCTGGCTCGCAATTTTCAGGATATTTCCTCGTCTCCAAAACCTAGTACTTCATCAGTTCCATATGAATAAAGCTCCAGTCAGCACGCCAGTCTCAAGATCTGCCGAATTGCCGCCCCCTCTTCAAACAGTCAATATCACTTTTTCACAATGTGGGGTCCGACTCGAGAGCTTGAAGGTGTTCGCGGCCTCAGAGGATGTACATACCGTGCGACTTTTGGAGTGCGACGTGTTGAGCAAGCGTGGTCGTATACAGTATGATACACCCATCTCGAAGCTTTTCGAAAGGTGTCCTAGCCTGAAGTTTAAATGCACAACCGCGGACAATCGCCTGAATAAACATTGGGACTATTTTGGTACGACGTTTCATCGCGAATACTAATATGCTTGGTTATTGTTGAGTTTATCTGCGTGCATGGCCTTTCTTACTGTATATAGTACAACATATAGTCTTCCACATAGTATATAGCAAGATTACGGCCCAAAACATGATAAATGCATAGTTTTACTCATTTTGAGAAAGTAAGGCTTGGAACACAAAACTATGGCTATATTAACTGTTCACCTCTCAAGGGATATGAGTACTTAACACTACATGTAGCAATTCTTTCCTTATTGCTTGCCCGACTGACCCTGTACAACGGTGGCCGCCCGTACAAAACCGCAATCGCTCAAGCGGCATCTGCACATCATGAGAAAGCCTACCGAAGTTGAAAGAAACGAGAAAACCTTTTACCTTGCAGTTTTGGCCGCTACCATTGCCACTAACCAAGATACCTTTTTGTCGATGAAGAAGTGCGAGACATTAAACACGAGAACAGAGATTTACCGAAGCTCGGTCGGGCGATAGCTATCCGTCCTCGCGCATATATGTCATTAACTTCTTGACTCTTTAGTGTAGAATATACAAACGATATTAGTTGCGGGACCAAGGGTGATGAGCGATGAGCGAAATGACAGATCAAAGAATACCCAAGAAGAGAACATCATTTGGACTACGTGATTACGCCCACGGGTAATGCATCAATATCTCGGATTGAAAGGGTTGACGTCAGTTTATTGAGCTCCACGGAGGTGGTAGGATATACTCAGACGCTTTTGATGATGAGGATGCTGGTGGACTACTGACGGGTCTGTACGTTCGGTGCGCGAGCGCAAGGGAAATTATGATCGAAAATGTGAGCTGAAAAAGGTTTGACGTACATAGACTCGCTGCTCAGTACACAAGCCCGCGCAAAATGAGCACTACGACCATATATCCATGCGGTTCTCTCTGACAACAGGCTTCTGCATGAAGGACACGCAACGAAGACGGATATTAATCAATCGAATACGATCACGTAATCGCGTTGGGTGACTGGCACAGATTACTTATCCCAACACGTCAGGAAAAGTTGCAACTTTAATTTAGAAATCAAATTTGAATTTGTGGGGTTAGCTCCACTTAGCTGAATTTGCTCTAACTTAGAACTGTCGGTTATAAATTCAATAAATTCGATACATCAGGTAAATTTAGTCGATTTAGCATACCAGGTATATACAAGGAATGAGGGGTTGCAAGGCCACGCTTGTACACAATCATGCTACGGCCGTGTGGATAGGCAAAAGAAATCAGATACGAACAAGGCCGCGACGGAAAAACCAGCGTATGCACAAATAAAAAGCGGTTACATTTGGTATGGGAGCACGCTGGAGAACAATAACTAGCATATGAGATGCGGTACCGAGCTTACGCAAAGTTCATAAGGGTTGGTGTGACTCGAATACATACCGCCACTATCGAGCCGTATCAGCACCAAGGCAAGCGAAAAATAGAAATCACTCACGGAGATGCAAATACGCCATACATTGCAGCGGGGCCAGGTACATGCTTTGTGTGTGTTGCGGACATGTTGAAGTCGCACTAACCACTTGTTGTAGGCCAAAGGTGGCGTACTGATTGCCGCTTAGTTGTGTGACCGAGCGCCGGAAAGGCGGGTCGCAGCAGCGATGCCAGGGGTGGACGGAAACGTCAAGCAAAAAAGGTGTGAGCACGGATCAGGTCGGTATTAGCCACAGTGGCGGGTAGTGTGGAACTCACCGTGTAGAAAGGTAATCGTTGTCCATACTGACAGTGGCGGCAGAGTGAAGATAGCTGCTGCACGGTAGCAAGCATGAGGCGGTGCGTGCAAATCGACGTTGGGGCAGTGGCTCAACACACTGTTGTGCGGTATCACATCAGCGCTGACCGCCGGTGGAGGACGGTAGGAGCGTGCCGTGTGGACGAGCCATTGCCCTGGTTGCCAATCAGTGACGAAGTGGCGATGGCGGGTGATGCGCGGCCAGCGGCGTGAGACAGCGAGCACGAAGTAGGCTTGGTACTAGCAGAGTTGCGTGGTGGCGAGGTGGAGTCAGAGAAAAAACGCGTGGTGGAGTGGCACGTCACGTGCCACTCGGGCCATTCATCCACCGGTCGCCACGAGTTCCCTCAACCAGCTCCACACTCAAAGGCAAATCGCCTCTTAACACCACCACCCTTCACGTCGCCCACTGCCTCTGCCGCTCGCTATTGCCTGCCACCTGCTAGTCACTGGTCGCCGCGTTCCTGCCGCCGCGCTTGCTCAACTTTACCACGATCGCCCCAGGAGCCTCAACGGCGCCTGACACGAATATTCAACACGCAGGTGCGCATCCGCGCGTCGCCTGACGTTCGTGCTGACAAACGAGGCTCCTGCCCTCTCTGTGTGTTCTGGCCGGCATTGCTCAGCCGTTCCGGTCCTCCTCATTGCGATGCTGTCTCCATTACAGATCCTGCGCGTTCCCGTCAATCACGCTAGCGTGACGTGCCCGTTCCTTTTTTTTTAGGGAGAAAGGTTGGCAGCACGATCCTCCACACTTGCTCTGCGCGTGCCACCAGCTACGACAGGCGAGCGCGGGTCGCTCGCTCAATGTTCGATCTCGAGGTGCCAACCAGCGCTCTTGAGGGTATTTGGTTCGCCTTGGTACTTTATCGGTATGTTGATCGAGTGCTGATCGTTTTGGGGCGCACGACGCGTTTGAATCCGTGCAGGCCACGCCGTACGCACGCGGTTTGTCAATGGTTTGGCCGGTCACAATGTGGTTGGCTCGTTCTTACCGTACCAACCATGGTTCTGCGGCTGCTTCTCACGGCTGCATGGTTTCTCCACCACGCTGCCTCTCCGCCGGAAGCGCTGTCGCAGCCCCGCCCTCTCTACAACCAGTTGGCGGCTTATTCATGATTTCGTCTCGTGCCAGCCATTCTTCTCGGCTGAGTTTCATCCGCCCGCGCATTCAACGCTTACTCACATTTACGTGTAGGATACGGTCGTCAAAAATCCTCAAATCATATCTTGCATTCGTATAACCAAACCCCAGACTCGTTTGTACTAACATCGTACTAACAATCTCTCGTCTTTGTTTGTAGGTATTTCAGTCACGTTTATGTGTACTTACTTGTATAATACATATGATTTTAACTTGGCAACTCCTTGAGTTGCCGTGATTTATACCCGATCCTCTTAACCCGATGATGTAGTTTTATCAAGATTTGCCCAATTTACTAAATCGACTAAATTCACCGGCTTAGTGAATTTAGTAAATCCATCATAAATCCAATTAAATTGAGAAACCCCACTCATAAATTTACCTAAATGAAAGTGCCCAACCGCTAAGTCCCGTAAGTCGATAAATTCAGCTATATTTAGCTAATTTTAGCTAAATGAAAATGCACCCTTTTCTCTGATGCAATCATCTATCAATCACGGGATTTTGAGCCTAACGGTTACGTCCCATAACTCGGGCCTCTCCAACGTTATACCACCCATCAATCGGCGTAGAGCTGCAAAACTACAAGGTCTGATTCGGCATTATTGCTCTAATTTATCCTTGTCAACTAAAGGATTTGCAGTCTACCAGCGGTCTTTTTCTTATCTAAAACTGGTGAGTATGGATTACTCAGTTCTCAAGGTAAGTTCCTACTACCGAAAAAAATGGTGGACTGACGCGTTTGCTGCAGAGAAACCGCACGTCGGAGCATTCTCAAGCTACCGCTCTATCTCTTCCGTCGGTATTCACGGAACTTAAACTTGCACATGCGACCCTTACTACTGCAATCCAATCCTACCGAGCCTCTTGCGTCAAACTTATTGCTACTAGCGCAACTCCCGTGCATCAGCTTTCCCAACACTTGACGGCCAAAAATGTTCTTGCGGCAGTGGACTCCGAGCTTGAACTACTTGCTTCCGAGAAAGACACCCTACAAAAACTACGCGCATCTCTACGTGCGGCGCGAAAGAAGTTGGCGGTGGCAATGCCTCTGATCAACGAGCTCCCAGCAGAGATCTTGGTCAATGTCTTTACCCTTTTAAGCCCCTGCTACACGTTTCGTAAGGGTCTAAACTTGTATAACTTTACTAGAGTTTGCACTCATTGGCGACGCATTGCGTTGAATACACTTCATCTGTGGACTCACGTCGATGTGGGCCCGTCGGTTCCTGCTGGCCTCACCAAGGCGCTGCTTGATCGTGCCAAGGGCACCCCAATCCATATTCACTTAAAGGAAATAGAACCCAGGTCAACTCATCCTAGGTACCCGGTGGCTCATCAGATACTCCCCACGCTTGCTCCTCATATACATTGGGCCCATACATTGGAAATCCAGTCATATCTCGATTCTCCTGCCAACTTTACTGCTTTGCTAAGCCTGTGGCTTCAGAAGGGTAGCTCGAGTCTTGCAAAATCACTAATGGTGTACCGATCACTGGCATTTGCTAGAGGGCTTTTGTCTTTCAATACGTCAAGCATGGATGAGCTTGGTGGTTGGTCGGAAAATACTCAAGCAATGATGCGGTCACTAAGCTGCCTTCACTTGCAGAACGTTCATTTTGACTGGGACAGCAGCGCATATTATGGACTTGTCGATCTTCAGCTTTCTTGTAGCAGCGGCCCCGCCTACGTGTCTATTTCGCAGCTCGCAAACGTCTTATCAGCAAACCCTGCTCTAACGACGTTGAAGCTACGTTCTCTGACCATAACCAGTTCTGATAACGAACCTCCCCCTGCGCCCATCGTACTAAATCATCTTCAGCTCCTGTGCCTATCGTACATACGGCCAAACACAAAGTTACTACTACCTTTGCTCGCCTTGACTAATCCCTCGGTCAAGGTTTCTATTGCACCACACAATTTCAGCGACATATATTCTGAACTCGAAAGCCTTGTCATCCGCTCTCATATAGCGGAGTTGTACTGCTCTCAGGAGTACAAACACATTGCGCCCGGAGTCTGGCGATCGTTTCTTGGACTTCCCGGCCCGCTCAGCCTAATTCTACACCAGTTCTCTCTCGAAGAGAACTTGGTTGCCGAAGAACTTGTCCCTACGCTCTCGACTTGCCCGCTCGACATTACCCTTTCAGACTGTTATGTCAACCCGGAAGGTCTGAAAGCGATCGTGGCCCGAAGTAACGTTCAAAGCTTATGCCTCGCTTGGTGCAGAATGCTTCAAGATGATGATGACTGGGACGACGACGGTCTCCTCATGTCCGGTTTTGACTTTGAAGAGTATCCTGAGCTACAGGCCAAGTGCTCTATCTCGGAAGTTTTCATGGACCCGAGATGGGACTGTTACAAGGTGTTTGGTGAGGAGTGAGTTCACCTAGATACATAGCCTTTCTTATTACATACATACAGTACGACATACTTTCCCATGTTTTTCTTCTCTCTGTGGTCGACCAGTGTGTTTATTTCTTTGCCTGATGCTGGTACATGAAACGTAGCCTTCGCTCCACAATAAACACTCAATTCTAAAATAAATAAACGAAAACATGATCTTCCGAAAGGGAAGCGATGATATATAGTCGAACGCTTCTGGTGATGCTGGCGGACTGCTAGCGGGCGAGCTGGTACGTTCGATGCGAGCGCGAAAGAAATGACGATCGAAGGGTGAGCCGAAACGAATGAGCTCACATAGAATGAGGACTGCGATCGTATATCCATAGGGCCTAACAGGCATCGGAAGACGACGCACAACGACGACGGATATTATCCGGACACGGTCACGTGTCCGTGTACGGGCTACGCGACCAGGCTCGACGACCACCCGGGAGTCGAGACAAACCGCCCCAACGACATCGACCTCATGTCCGAAGCATTTTCACATTATTCAATCGACCAAGACTCGTTGTGATGCCTGTTGTCTCGGCACAGTTCTCCACTATGGGCCGGCTACTGCTCTCCGTCACCTCATGTCTAACAATTGTATAGAAAAAGCCTTGGCTTCGTCATACGTTGCCGTACACGAGGATCTAGGGTTTCGATTCGATCTGAAGGATAATGGATAATTGTTTTCTCGCTTCGATTCGATGGTTGAGTGGTTGGGAGATAACGGGTGGCATGTTCTTGATGGTAAACAGGTGTCAAGATACGGGACTTATTGCGCGTCTGTTGTAGAACAACGGAACAGTCCCAACGAACCGCAGCCTCTCCGATAGACGCCTGAGTCCAGGTCTTGTCAGACTGCTCCACTTCAGCGAGGCATGAGGACAGAATTATATCGTATTAGCTGACGCCTCGAACACAGGTACTGTCACACTGCTCCGATGCAGCGAGGCATGAGTACCCAAATTGTATCGTAGTTATATTTATTCTGACGTGCCAAGGCTGAGTCCTCATGTTCAACGACAGTTGCCGATACGGGAGCTGTCCGCCGTTGACTAGCCAGGAACGGGATGGTTTCCTCGGGCGCGATCAAGGGATTTGACCGAAGAACCCGAATGGGCGCTCAATACACTTGACCTGATGAGTGAACGCGGTCGTCCTGGAGGGTCGGGCTCGTACGGACAGTATCCCTAGCTGCGTGCTATGTGCTATAACAGTCGTTTATCATGTCTTGCCACTTCGGAGGTTAATCCGGTCGCAAAAAGGTGAAGCAAAATTAAGGGCCCACGCCATGGATCGACAGAACCCGTCCCAACAAGCGCTGATCGGCAGCCAAGAATCCAGGGCCAAACAACTCTAGCATCTCTTGGCACGCTTTAAATTCCCCCTTCCTCACCGCAAATAATCCGACCCTCAGTCTTTCATTCCCCCCTCCTCCCTCTCCTCCCGATGTCGAGCGAGCAAGACGTGCTCCAGCCGCCCAAGGCCCTCGGCGCATCCAACCGGGACTCGGTCAACTCGAGCGCGGCGCCGAGCTTCAAGGCCCACGACTCGTCTTCGTTTATGGCCGCCGCTGTGCCCGAGCTCCCCCATTCGTCTGAAAAACCGGCGAAAAAGCGGAGTGGGCTAGTCTATGCGCTTGCGGGTGTTGCTGCGCTTGCAGTGATTGTGGTAGCTGTGGTCGTACCGGTGTATTTCAAGGTGGTCAAGAAGAATGGCTCTTCGTCGAGTTCGGGTGGGGGCGGTGGGAGTGGAGGCGGTGCTCCGTCGGGTGGTGGACCGGGTGGGAGTGGGCCTACGAGCGGAATCACGTCTGGTGCGTCTTGATGTTCATTCCCACTATTCAGGGGCTAATGGTTGAAAATGTCTTGTAGGCGGCGACGGGTCCACAATTACGACAGAGTCCGGCTCGACGTTCACGTACAACAACAAGCATAACGGCTTCTGGGTATTCGACCCGACCAACCCGTTCAACAACTCGGCCCAGGCCCAGAGCTGGACCCCTCCGCTTAACCAGCCGTGGAAGTACGGCGAGGATCGTATCTACGGGTTAGTCCTCCCCGATACCCATTTGCCCCTATCTCCAGCTTATTCCTTTGTAGAGTAAACCTCGGCGGATGGCTCGTGCTCGAACCGTTCATCTCTCCCGCGCTCTACGAACCGTACCAGCCCACGAACCCAGACTTTACCGGCATCCGCGCAGTAGACGAATGGACGCTCTGTCAAGCGATCGCGGCTAACAAGTCTTCAGGCGGTGTAGCCAAGGTTATCGAGAACCACTATGCGACGTTTATTACCGAGCAAGATTTCGCTGATATCGCTGGTGCGGGTCTCAATTGGGTTCGTCTCCCGCTGCCGTACTGGGCGGTCGAAAAGTACGACGAGGAGCCGTTTTTGGAGGGTGTTGCGTGGAAGTGAGTGTGGTGTATGCGTGGGGTTGTGGGTACGGTTGCTTATGGGCGGTATAGGTACTTCCTCAAAGCTATCGAGTGGGCACGCAAGTATGGTATTCGGATCAACCTCGACTTGCATACTATTCCTGGGTCCCAGAACGGGTTCAACCACTCTGGTAAACTTGGCGGCGCCAACTGGTTTGTCTCTTTTCCTCTTTTGTACTCTTTTTCAGTCGGCTGATGGTTTTGGTTGGGGGATTTAGGCTACAAGGCGTAATGGGAATTGCCAACGCCCAACGCTCCCTAAACATCATCCGGACCATCACCGAGTTCATCTCGCAGGACCAGTACAAGGACGTCGTCGTCATGTTTGGTGTCGTCAACGAGCCGAGAGTTGCGACTATTGGACAAGAGGTCATCACTAGCTAGTACGCCCTCGCCCTCTATCCATCTTGATCCAGATGGCTAACTGAATGGGCTTGAATGAATAGCTATCTCGAGATGCACGATATGATGCGTAATATCACAGGTCTTGGCAAAGGTCCCTTTATCTCGGTCCACAATGGGTTCCGAGCGTTTTCGGCGTGGCAGAACTTGTTGCCTGGTTCGGATCGTATTGCTCTCGGTCAGTCTCGTCATCGCCCCTTCATTGAAGTTGGACGCTAATATTGAAATCATATATTTCAGACGGACACCCCTATTTCTGCTTTGCCCGCATGCTCCCGACACCTCTGTCATCCCAAGTCACGCGCCCGTGCCAAGAGTGGGGCAAAGAATACAATGGCACGATGGACGCTTATGGATTTGTTGCGGCCGGCGAGTGGAGTTTGTCGTTTAACGATTGCGCGTACGTTTTCTCCTGTTCCTCTCGTCCTCTTTTTCGTTAGCTAACGTTGTGTTCGGTCTATAGGTACTACCTCAACGGCGCCAACGCAGGATACCGCTACGACGGTACGCTCCCCAAGTACACCGGTCCGAAGGTCGGGAGCTGTGATACTTGGTTGAACGCGGATACCTGGACGGACGAGGTCAAGGCCGATCTGAGAACGTTGGCTTTATCTCACATGGATGCTACTCAAGTACGTCTCATCCCCTTACCTTCCTCAATCCATCACTAACAACCTTGTCTACCAAAACAGAACAGCTTCTTCTGGACCTGGCGAATCGGCGCTTCAGACCGCACCGGCAAAGTCAACGCCCCGCTCTGGTCCTACAGCCTCGGCGTCAAGGGCGGCTGGCTCCCCACTGACCCACGGGACTCGATCGGAACATGTAAAAACTCGAACCCGCGCTCGGGTCCGCTCAAACCTTCGCAAACGTCCTACGTCTCGCAAACGATCGCTCCGTCCGTCCGTGCGGCCAATGCGTTTCCTCCAGCGTCCATCTCGGGCGGAGCGAACGTTGCTGCGCTGCCTACGTATACGGCTACGGGTACGCCGATTACGATGAGTGGTGCGACGTATACAGCTGCGACTGTTTCGAGTGGCAGTGGATGGGTTGGCGGGAGTGGTGGATGGGAGGGCGATTTTGTCCCTGTTGAGGGGTGTACGTATCCGGATCCGTGGGATGCCGAGACGGTTGCTGTTCCGCCGAGGTGTACGGGCCGGAGGAGAGTTGTGAGGGCGCCAAGGGAGACTGGAGTTGCTTGGTGAACCTTTTGAGTCCACTGCTCGGTGAACACTGTTGGATTCCACCACTCGGTGAACACTTGTTTTGTCTTTCTTGGATAATGGGGTTGTGTGGATAGCTGTATCAGCTGTTGTCCTGTCGTTTTCTGTTGTTCAGTGTGGACACTTTGTTTTTGTGAAACATTTTCTTTCATTTGGGGACGATACAAGATGTATTGGTTGTTGTTGTTAGATCGTATACTATTCATTTATTGCGTTTTGGTAGACTGCAAGTCGGGATACAATTGAACGTTGCGGCGGGTGCGGTTTCGAAGGCTGTTAACGCATCTGGGTACCACACCAGTCGACAGCCTCCGAAACCGCACCCATCACAGCGCCAAAATGGGGGTCAGTGAGATAATACCATACCACCTACTAGGCTTAGGAGAGAGCAGGCTTGCTCCAAAGCCATGTCTGAGAGCCCCCGAACCCCTGGCTCGTCAAATTGTCGTAACTTCGAGAAATGTTCATGTACGTGACTTCGCGAGGCACCACGCAGTCCCCAGACCGGCAGCCCTCGTTTGAGCTCCGCCGCCAGTTGCTTCAGTTGAAACCGTTTAGTCCTAGTGTAGTTTACGACTTGCGTTAATTTGAGATATGTCCATATGTACTACGCCACCCTCAAGGCCGAGAGCTCGCCGCCAATCGCCACAGTTGAAACCGTTTAGTCCTAGTGCATTTTTCAATTCCATTCAAGATTTTGACTTGGACTGTATACACGCCAAGTCTACATACAAAAAGACCGGCCGTATGAATCCCGCGGTGAACCCCTTCACTCAGACTTGGCCAAAACTGCCTTCCACGATGAGCGCGAGCTAATATCTCGCCACCACCTATTCAACGGCCAACTTGAACATCAGAACCTTGGGTTGGAATGGGGTAGCTATGGACACACCGTTGGACGTTCGGACTTGAAGTGAATACTTCAGGTACGTGTTCTTCAAAATAAGCTCCGTAGGGGAGGTGCCATAGATCGACGAGGGTCAAGGTCTGAAACTACCCGTGAGGCGATGAATGATGAACGAGAACCCGAGGGACGTACATCTCCAGAAAGGTACTTGTGTTTGGCGAGAATACGTTCGTATCCTTGTATGTTTTTTTTGATGGTTTCTTTATGCTTCTCGGCTTCTGCTTCGTCAGACGGGAATCCGAATTTCCTTTCAAGGGTGTGATCAGTCTATAATAGGCAAAACTCGCGTAGCGGCAGCAATTAGTGTGGCGTACTTTGCTAGACTCAACTCCCAAGCGATCACGATTCCCGATGGCTCGAAACATGAATACTCGACGCTGGCGGCTTGTTCGAACAACGCGCTTCTTTCAATATCCGACGCGTCTGGGAGCAAGCCGGAGTGTTGTGGCGAGCCGTATTTCACGACGAGGTATCTGCATATTGCGCGAGATTCGTAGAGTTGGAAGCCATTGGTATCCTATCAACACCCGGTTCAATACGTGCGTAGATGAAATGAGAGCTAGAAGGCAAGCGTACAATCAGGACAGGAACGTGTCCAAATGGGCTTTTAGTGTCTTTATAGTCTTGGATTAGTTCATATTCGAGTTTGAGTTCTTCGCAGACGACTAGGACGCGTCGAACGTTGGCCATGAATAGTTTCTACGCCCTGGGTTGGTCATGGCTTACATGGCTAACGTTTAGAAACAAATTACTCACGCCATATATTTTAACCGCCATGTTGGTTGGAGATTGTGGTCGCCGAGCCCACGAGAGAGAGTGGTATCACCATTACATGATGTGGCTGGCACCGTACGCCACTCGGTGATGGGACTTAACGAACACAAACTTGTCTCGGTACCGAACACGCACGTGACAATCGTATTTTTAGAGCCGCTGTAGAGTCGCTATAGGATCCGTGTACACACAAACCACGGGCAAACTGTATCCGGGCATAAGAACGGAACGAGAACGTGCCCGCCATCTCGAAAGAAGTTTCACGCACCCTTGCCCCGAGAGCAATTGTCTCCAGCAATTGAAGCCCGCGGACAGCTCGGCTGTGCCAGGGTTCTAGTACGCATATATGCAGATCACGCTCCCCTCAAAGGTTCGCGAACTCACACAAAGCATGCTTGAGGCATCAGCGGAGAATCTGTAGCGAGTAATACTCGCGGGTCACACGGATCCTCAGCCGACTGGCGCCTCGCTTACGGCAAATTAATGCACCCGATGTCTTCAAGATGTATGCGTATCAGGAGCTGATAGGCTTTGATACTTCAACAACCCAATCTATCATAATCTCCTTATTTGTTAGTCCTTAACAGTACAGAGAAGGAGTAAAGATATATCTACCCATGTTGGTGGTGGTCTAAGCCGCCGACAGAAGTCCGCTACGCGAGGTTCGGCTGTTCGAATTGTAGGAGTGGAGTCGACCGAAGACTTCTTGGCGGGGATCGATCAACTTTCTTGCTCACTCATGCTTGGCAGTGACCTGGCTACCGGAGGGCTTGTCCTACAGCTGTCACCCATTTGCAGTATTGCGTGCCTAGGAAATGCCGACTTTATATCCGGGTTTTCTCCTTACAGCAGCTATATAAGGGGAATGTCTTGCATGTTTTTTCATCACTCAACCTACAAACCACTCTCCCTACCGCTACAATGAAGTTCACCACCGCTTTGGCTCTCGCTGCCTCCGCCAACGGAGTCTTCGGGCACTGTGAGTCCTTCATCATTTTTATAATATCTAAGTTTAACAATTGTTGTTAGACATCTTCAACAAGTTTATTGTTAACGGCACTCCCGGCGCGGTCAACCAATACATCCGACCAGTGCCCAACAACTCGCCCGTTACCTCTGTTACTGACAACAACGTCCGCTGCAACGTCAACGGTGGAAGCGGCGGCAGCACAGCAACCGCAGCGGTCACGGCTGGATCCACAGTAAGTCGGGATGATAATCCTTGGGCCATAGTATAACATAACTGACTCTTATGAATTAACTTACAGGTCGGATTCGTCCTTGACAACACTGTCTACCACCAAGGACCTCTGGCTGTGTACCTTGGTTTGTGGTCCACGCTGTGCTTATTTATTCGAACTCACACCCTATTCAGGCAAGGCTCCTAGCACTGCGGCATCTTGGGATGGCTCGGGTGCGAACTGGTTCAAGATTTACGAGATGGGCGCTACGTTCAACCCCTTCAAGTTCAAGTCTGAGGGTAAGCCTTATCACTACATACACATTCGCTCAACATCTAACGTGACGCCCTAGGTCTATCTACTTTCACCTTCCCACTCCCCAAGTCCATCCCGAATGGCGAATACCTTGTTCGCATTGAGCAGATCGGGCTGCACGTTGCTGGTGCCCCGCAGTGGTATATCTCTTGCGCTCAGGTCAAGGTTTCTGGCGGCGGAAGTGCAAACCCCAGCAAGGTTTCTATCCCGGGTTATGTTAGCGCCTCGGATCCTGGTTTGACTGGTTCGTCAAACATCTCAATTAAAAATATTGTTAGTTTGGCTGACACTATTCTTGCAGTGAACATCTACAACCCGGTACCTACTGCGTACAAGGTTCCTGGGCCAGCGGTCTTCAGCGGGTAAATGAGTCGACATTCAAAGCAGAGAATTATTTGCTTGGCTTTGTTTTTGTAGTATATATGCTATAGCAATCCATTACATGATCGCATCTTACGCACAGCTTTCTGAGCTGAGAAAAGTATGCGGCTTTTTGGAAGGAAGGATCGCGTCAATCCCTCATACCGCAATGCTCGGAGCCGATTCACGTATCTATCTTGGCGAAATTATCCCTGCCGAATTGCCTTCTATGAGCTAAATTATGGTCACCCGGTCACTTACATATCATTTTCTTCTTTGGTAGTTGATCCGAGATATACCATGTGAGACTTGCAACAGAGCTTCTTCAACCTCCATATATCCATCTACTATTAGAATGGTTTTTGATGAAAAGCCCAACTTGCCTTAGGAGCCGCGTTCTCATAGGATTCAGCAGCTCAAGAAATAGAATAAAAATTGACGATTTCATATGAGTTAGTCTTTGAATGTACGTGTGCGGATGAAAATGCGCTAAAAACCTAATTCATCAGTCATTGGATTGATATCCGAAAGGCTAGGTCAAGTTCTAACTAGACGTCATGTGTCAGGTTTACTATAGGAGCCATATGTTGGATGCCGTGAATGACATAAACAAACAGCTCATCTGCCCCAGTTGCTGCATAATGGATGCCGACAGAAGCCCGGCGCATATGGTTTCGGAAGATCGTATAATAGTGTCTTAGGATTCATTTGCTCCGGCACATAGTCCTATTGGTTCTTCCTGCCCTTAAATGTAACAACGGTCGCCGTCAAAATTCTAAGTATATCCACCTCTCTCACAAGGCTTCATCCCCATATAGTGAACCAAGCTACAAACTCCAGTTATTTGGCATGTTCCGGTTCCCCTTGTGCTATAAAAACTAGCCTCTTGTGGTCTGAAATACGCAGTTTTGTTTTACGCCTCATCTACCTAGACCGCATACCCTAACGACTACAATGAGGCTATTGATCGCTCTCGCCGTTGTACTATCTGCTCACGGAGCATTCGGCCATTGTAAGCCATATCAAATAGTGCTTATATACATAGCCAACACACCTTTTCAGACATATTCGACAAGTTGATTGTAAACGGCGTTACGGGAGCACAGTTTGCAAACATCCGGCCCCCACCAAATAATTCACCAGTCACCGATGTGACATCCAATGACGTTCGCTGTAACGTGAACGGCGCAAGTGGGTCTAGTACCTCCACGGCCACAGTCGCTGCAGGCTCAACGGTAAAATCGTTCTGTAACTTCTGATTACTCGAATCAACTGAATAAATGATTCCCGGTTTTCAAAGGTCGGCTTCGTTTTGGACAATACTGTTTACCATCAAGGCCCCCTTGCTGTGTACCTAGGTTTGTGGGTTTCGATCATGATGTATGCATCTCGCTAATTGAAACCTATTTTAGGCAA
>WSTJ01000457.1:0-24639 GCA_019623705.1 Ceratobasidium sp. 428 | reverse complement strand
ATGCGCATCGAAACAGCCTTCTCACACGCTCCAAAACACTCATTCAAGCATTTACTTCTCGGAGTACTACGGCTCATATCGCGCGCCACACATTCCGCCGGCCATCCGCAATCTGTGTACACCATTGCATTCCCCTGACTCTACCAGTCATTTTGAGCCACCGAGATCCGAGATTCAACGTCATTTGGGTGAGTAACTCGTCATTTCGCTCCGAGCTAGTTTTTTCCAACACACACCGGCAACATTTTTGCATCCGGTTCGCTGGTACCAGCAGTAGCTGGGCCACTTCTTGGCCAAAGTCCTCTCAAATTGCTCCATAAGCGGTTCGTTGGAGTCGCAGAGACGATTTGCACACGATGGCGCCCCTCGGTACTGTGGTTGTAGCTACATACTCATGATCTCTATAGACTAACAACAGCCGGAGATACGGCCAGTTTGAGGGCTGGGTATACTTGTTTTTTCTCGGGCAGCCGACCCCGAACCGTTTTGCAAATCTCAATAAGGCTAACTTGACGAAGGATGGTTAAACTGAATTGCATGCCTCCAATATCCTAGCGCATACACTCCGCATCTTGGGTATCTATAATACGTTGATCCATGTTCGGTGATAATGAACCACCATACATACACAGTGAATGCGTCAGCAACCAGAACACTGAGACTTCAGCCACTTTTGCGAGACCATTGATCGCTCCCATGACACTAAGGAGACTTGAGCACTGAAGCGCTCAACGTTTTGAAGTTCTGACAGCCATACGCATTGATTGAGCACTGATGAGCTGATAATGGCGCCTAGTAGCACTGTGGATATCCTGAACGCGTCCGCCAAAACTGTCTGTCAGTTTTGAGCGCAACCGCTCGCATTGCAGTAGTTCACATGTTTGCGCTGCTAGTGAGCAAACTTTCCGGTATGGGAGCGGTTTAAATGACTCGCTTATGAGAGTGCTCAATTAGCACGGATGTACTATAATAGCTGATGGGAGCCAGCATAGGCTTGTCTGAGCCGCTGCTTGTTTTCTGAAATGTTTTGTCGGAAGTTCGCCTCTAAAACCATTTTTGAGGCTCGAGCTATCTCAATAGATGGAGTTCGCATTATGGGAGGTAAATCATATTATTTAGCTCTTTTCCACTTCTTTACTTTGTTCTTTCTATGTCAACTTTCTCCATTTTGGTTACCCGCTTCTGAAGCTGTGCTGGCCTGTAGACGCTTAAGCTTACGGTGATTTTGGTATCTTAGACTCAGACAAGCCATTGTAGTACATGCGTATCCTAGTGTCTGATTTTTTCTGTTATGTTCGTCTCGGTTCCTTTACTTTGTGCTTCTGCATCTTTTCCCGCGTTACCTTTTGCTCTCTTGACCTGTTCACGAGCTAGTTTGTTGTACCATATCTAGCCTTTGGCTAACGCAGCCTGCAGACTCTGCACACAATCTCACAGAAAGCACACGTCGTCTTTAGATGTGACCCTGCGGGTAGGCCGACTCTAATAGCGTGTTGCAGCCATCCGGTTTGCTTCTGCTGCCAAACGCCGAATTGCTTTACAACTAGTAGCAATATATCACAAGCAGTATACGCACGAATCAAGTTCAGAGCGCTATTACTAGTATCACATAGATCGCTGTTTTGTATGATGCGACTTAGGATATGTATTGCGCGTAGAGCACGACGCGAAGTAACAAAAGTTGGCAGTTTGCCCAGCGAGCCAAACATGCCCTTAAGGGTTTGATGGAATATCAGATCACGTCAGCCGCCACGGGGTGAGCAGGGTCCTCCGTGCCGGGAGAAGCCCGGAAAGTGACCTTGTCACTCCGCGTTTCCATAGTCACGTGCGAGTCTCGCAGGCGACAGAGCAACTCGACCATATCGCGCGACTCTCACGTTCTGCTCATATCTTTACTGCGTCATCAGAAACCGGTTCTAGCTGTGTGATAGTTAGCGCTACAGAGAGAACTACTGGATAAGTCGCCTAGGTTAAATCAAGTTGTTCGGCAGGAGGCTGGGCTTCAGCGATCTTGGCAAGTGAGGATTTAAGTTGCTCCCTCGTGACCTGCTTTGACGTACTTTTCAGACAATTAGACGTATGAAACGACACATAACCTAATAAATCATGTCACGCCCCCCACGAACTCGGCCCTCTCGCTCGCGCGACCGCGGTTCAGACGATTTTTCGCGTTCAAACGGATACGATGCACCTCCGATGCCGAGTACCCGACCTCTCCAACCTCGACCACGTGTCCCATCTCTCAACGGCGGCTATACGAGCGACCGTGACCGACTCGGTACTTCTCCGACAGGCAGTCAAATGTACTACAACAACTCGAGCGGGTTTACCCCCAGCCGCGCGTCTCCTGCGCCAAACCGGCCCGCCCGATCAATGCGACGGCCGGTAAACTCGATTGTATCAGATTCGGTACGACCGAGTCCGAGGCCTTCGTTGGATGAGGATGATCCGTATGGAGGGATGGGTGGCGAGTCGTATGAGCCGAGAGGGTCGCGGCGGGACACGCCAGAGAGGGGAAACTCGTTGGAGGATCAGACGTCACCGAAGGCGCTTGGAAACGTGATATCTGCGTTTCAGAATGCAGGTGTTAGGCGCGCCGGAGTGGATAAGGAGCGGGAGCGGCAGATGGAGCAAAGGGAACGAATACGAGAGAGGGAACCTGGCAGGGCGATGAAAGGGCGGCAGAAGACGTTGGGAGACATTGATGGTGGGTCGTTGTTCTGGGTTCATCTAGATATGTTTTAACACGAAATATCTAGCTGTGCTAGATCAGATGCAGGATGAATGGGCCTTTGTGATCGATCCGGATGTAAGGTTCTACCAATGCCGAACAATACCGTGTTTAACCTTCGTTCGGTATAGTTTAACCCTGTGTCTCTAGCATTATCTTTGTTGGACGACTCTTCCGTCGGGCGGGACCTCGATTCCTTCCGACGAACTAAAGGGATGCTAGAGCGAGCGCTGAAAGGAACAGTAGACAGTGAGTAGAACTACAATTTTGCTCATTACTCAATATGCATACTCATCACGTCTTATCTTAGAACACTATCAAGCCTTCGCTGCCGCACTCCCTCACCACTCAAGCGTCCTCACCCTCCTCTCAGATACACAAAAACACATTGCCGAAGCCCGAACGAGTCTCACAGACGCACGTGCAGCGCTCAGCCATCAGCGTGCTGACCTAGTCCAGTTATGGTCCCGAGGGCAAACTATTGAGGAGATGACGACCATCTTGGGTGAAATGTGCGTATATAACCCTTATGATCAAGCAATCTAGAGTCTGTATTGAGATGGTTGAGAACAGAGACCGGTTAAAGAACGTACCTGATCAACTCGAGTCACTTATGTCCGAAAAGAAGTTGTTGCAAGCCGCGTTGTTGCTCGTGCGAAGTCAGAAGACGATTACAAATGCGGACTTGATGGATATCGGGGCGTTGACGGATTTGAGGTTATATCTGAGCGGCCAGGAAACGGTGGGTGAATTGTCATCTTGCGGTTCGACTTTATTGATCGAGAATTGTTTGATGTATAGGCTCTCCGGGATATCCTAATAGAAGAACTCCATGCGCATCTCTATCTTAAGAGTTTCTGGTGCGAATCAAGGTGGTCAGCCTACAGACCTGGCCAAGACTGCCGTACGTCCTCCACTACACCCGCTCCCCAAAACCATCTAACATTTCATTTCCTTTAGTACCCGACTTCCACCCACCCTCCTCCACTACTTCCTCAAACTCACCTCCAACGCTCTCAGAAACCATGCCACACGCCCTCTCCACCTACCTCGCAGACCTAAAAATGCGACCCGCAACCGACGTCTCATTTACAGTCGCACCAGACGACACCCGAACATCCGTCCACATCCCCGACCCCACCACAACAACAATCACAAAAACCCACACACGAAACACATCCCTCCCAACATCCACCGCTGGGCGTCCAATCTCCACAGCCGACCCGTCCACATCAGTCCAGACGCCAGACAACATCGAGTCCAACTCGTTTTTGTACATCGAAATGATTTTGGAAGCTCTAGCCGTGCTGGGCGCCTTAGGGGGCGCGTTGGATACGGTGAACCAACGGCTCGGGGTCGAGATATTCGGGTTGGTCGAGGGTGTGATCGGAGATGTGCATGAGCGGGCCGAGTTTGTCCGGCGTGGACTTGGAGATCCATCTCAGTCTGCTTCGGGTGGTTCGAATAATGGCGGTGGTGCTGGGAGTGGTGGTGGTGGATTGTACGTGTTCGTCGGCGAGGGACCAGGCGCGTTACGGCTCGCTGCGCTCGAAGGAGCCGCGAAGAAGGCGGATCATGAGATTTTGAGGGATTTGTGTTGGACGTTGTACTCCAAGTTGGATGCGGTGGTGCAGGGGTTGAGAGTTGTGAGTGAGGTTGCGGATCGGATTGGATCTGTGAGTTTTGCTTTTATCTTCATTCTTGTTTATTTAGTGGGGTGAGAATCTGATGCTAATTCTGTGATCTGTAGAGACGAGATTTTAGGGATGCGTCTGGGGCGGCGCCGGGTCAACTCTTCCCACTGTCTAATGCGTGGACGTCTATCCAGTCCGAGGTGAGCTTGGTCCTATGAGTCTAGATGTGGTTGGTTGATGTGGTTTGGGGTATAGGTTCGAAACCTACTACATGATCATATCACAGACGAAGGAAACGGCGCAACCGCAGGCCGGAATCCTATTTCTTCGATCAACGAGACCCTCAGGGCTGGAAGATTCGGTAGAGATCGAACCAAGGTATGCGATCGTAACATTTTGCGATTATCACGAAGTCTATTTTAACAAATCACAACCAGGGAGCATTCCGCTTCGCCGACACCGACCCAAAACCCATCACACGCGCACTCCGAGCACACGAAGACGGAATCACCCAAGTCCTCCGCGCGACCGTCCCAGGTCTCATCACCAGCCTCTCCGAACCTGCAACGCAATTCACGACGGGCGCAGACGCGTCTGAACACCGTCTGCTCATTCGACCGGATGCGTTCCACGTGAGCGTGCTGTTTCAGCCCACGCTTGCGTTTTTGGAGCGTGTTGGGGCGTGTTTGCCTGAAGGTGTGGCGGGAGAAGGAGGGCAGAGGGGGAGTTTGTTTTTGGATGATTTCGTGGTCAAGGTGTATCTTCCTCAGTTGGAGGAGAAGGTTTCGAGTTTGTTTCACCAGGCTGTTGGAGGTGAGCTGGTTTTAGTTGATTGTGATGCTGGTTGGGTTTGGTTAATGTATGAGTAGGTGCGGATGCGTTCCAGGAAGACACGCATTCTGGGAGGATATCGGAACAACCACTGGTCAAGGTACGTCATTTCATATTATCTATAGCTTTCAACGTAATCAATCTCTCCGTAGGCTAGCATGCAACTCATGGCGCTCATCAATTCGCTCTGCATCATGCTCGAAGCGACACCCTTCCACCGAGAAAATTATGCTCGACTCATCCTCGGTGTCATAATCCAGTTCTACCAGCGCTGCTACGAGCGGTTCCTTGACCTCGTCTCGCGTAGCGCGTTTTCGGGTGGGATCAGTAATGTTGCTGCTCAGTGGGCACAGCGACCAGAGGTAGCGGCTTGTTTGGGCGAGTTGTACTCCACGCCGGTATGTTTGTGTATTTGACCTCATATTTCAAGGATTAGTTGTTAATATATATCTGGGTAGCTACACGAAATTTCTCAACGACGGACGTTATGCCGACAAGAAACTCGTCAGGAGTTGACATTCCTCGCCAATGGAGTTATTGAAAAGGAGGATCTTTTACCGCATATCCGTGACTTGACGGCTCTAGGAAGTTTATATCGCAGCCTGGTACGTTCTGCGGTCTAATCTTTTGATATTCGATTAACCAAGCGGCCCAGACCTGGTTCATTACCCAACTCCTAGGGATGAAATCCATGATCGAAGACCCACTCTCTCCAGTAGATGAACGACATCCAAGCCCCGATCCAGGTCGTTCACCTGTCGCTCCGGCCCAGCCCGTTCCAAGCTCACCCTTTTCTCCTCGAATTCCTCTCGAAGTCGTCCAGGCGGGTGCAGCCCTTGGTGGACTCAAGCTCCCGTTATCACGGGCTATGGCGCAGTAAGTAATACATAATTCTCGCTAGCACGATTTGGAAGTTATAATTATTTGTAGCCGTTTTGATGCAATAATCAAGACCTATGATCAACTTGCCGAACTTACCTTGAGTACGATCCGGATTGACGTCCGCTGTCGGGTAATGCATTATCTGGATGCTGGAGTTAAATTTGTACGTGGTTTCTATGAATCGTACAATCGCAAATCTTAAATATCTGTTGCAGGAAAACTATCAAATCGATCAAGAATGTACCGAACCAGATCCGTTCGTCCAAGATCTGAACGCTAGCTTGATTGCATGTGATGACGCGATCGTTGGCGTATTGCCAGAAACTGAGCGAAGGTAGGTGTATGCGGTTCATACAACTCGACTTACCAGCTTATGTGCTGATTTCTTTTAAGATTTATCTTTGATGGTCTTGGCGGCCTCGTCGAGCACTTGCTTGTTTCTAACTCTCGGCATGTTCGATTTGCCAACGAGATGGGCATTCAAAAGATGCTTCGGAACCTTTACGCTCTCCGTCAGAACCTCAAGACAATAACCGGTTTACCAGAGGATGCAGAATTACAACAAGCTGAAGATTATTATAAGCTGTATGCGCTGGGACCGGTGGTGCGTCTCCCTTTTCACTGTCAGGGCAGGAAATACTCAATATCATTTTCAGGCTATGCTTGAGCATATAAAGGATAGACAGATGTTCGGCTTCGAGGAGTACAAGTCGATGCTCAACTTGCAGTGTGGAGTGGACCAAGCGTTGGCTGATAACAACCAGCTAACCGCAGCGGCGTCTCAAGCGTCGGTTCGGGAATACAATGACTATCTAATTGAGCTTCATGCGCTCGCGATCGATGATTGGAGTTAGCTCTGCTTTGTTTCATGTTTACATACATGTCATACTGTTATAATATTATATCCCTTTAGAATGCTTATAGGCGCATATACGCTATTTCTTGCTAGTGGACTCGCGGTGGACCTAACCTTCGTCACTATATGCGGTAATGTGATATGAGTGATAGGATTTGGTGCACACCTGTGCGACTAACTGTCAAGATACTGCATCGAATCAGGTGTCTACTACTTTCAGGCTCCTTTCATCAAAAACTCGCCGCTGGGCACTCGAGCAGGAAGATCAGATCGAGACTGGGGAGCTGAGTACCAAACCATTTGGGCAGTTTTGATTGTTATCGAAGGTAGTTTGCAGTTGCAGGCTTTAATGGGCGAACTGATCGACCTTAGGGACGCCAATGCGGCGCTCATTGTAAACCACCAAGAATGCTCGCTCAAGAACATTCGAAGCCCGGATTCTCCGGTTCCCTGATGAGACCTCGCGGCAAGGAAGAAACAATAAAATCACACAAATAGAATATGAAACCCCCGCAGTAATCGTATTGTAACCTTTCAATATACATTTTCCAAAAGAATCTAACCAACCCAGATGGCCTTGATAAGAAGAGTATTAGTAATTTTCCATAGTTTCAGCGGGGAAACTGGGCTTACAGGTCCAGGCTGGGTGTAGGAAGCGGGCTAGCAGTAATGAAAAGTGTGTTGTCAGCCGTGTGTAGCACGTCCATCTGTGATCAAAACTTACTACTGGCCCTAAAAACACGTTCGAAGTTAACTTTTTGTCGACCAGAAGCTTAGATGAAATTCAACTCACAGTAAATATCGAGCGAGAGTCCTTGCTCCTTTCCAGTATAATAGCCGGGAAGGGCGACCAGACCAGTGGGAGATTTGGCTCCTCCACCTGTGAGTTTGACTTGCGCACACGATATAAAGAACTCTGGGCCCGAAGCAGCTGCGTTCTGTCCATAGTTTTAAATTTGAAAACTAGTTGCGCTAGAGTAGGTTTTGACTTACGTGAAGCGCGATATGCTCGATACGGATGAGGTACTCTCCGGCAGGCAAGGTGCCAGGGACCTTGAAAGTGAACGACGTGAGGTCTGGAAACAGTGAGTTTATCGTATTAGGCTAGTATCAAAATCAGATCAGCTTACTGTCGGCGGGCCAGGTAATTGTTTTGCCACCATCAGTTACGGCAGAGAGCTGGGCGATCCTGAACCAAACATTTCCTTGCCCGTTGAAGTTTACGGCAGCACCTGGAGCCTTGGCCATGTACACGTTGATTACTCCATGGTGATAAATAGCCTTATCCATGTTGAACGTAACCTTAGAGTGATCAAGTATAAGTATTTCTGAAAGAATACACGCGATTCTGGCATACCGTCGAGCCAGCAGCAAAAGTGGCAGTTTGAGTTACACCACCGGAGAGTCCACCAACATTGCAGGTGAGGTCGGTAGACGTCAAGCTGGTTACCTAAATGAACCGATATGAGCGGTAAACATAACAATATCTCAACGCGAAAATGCTCGATGTACCGGAGTGTTGTCGTTGGTGCTTTTGCGAACATATTGCCAATCCCCAGTTTTAACGCCATTGATAGTCAAGCTTAACCACCGATCTATATGCGGGGTTGAACAGTCTAATCTCGAAGCATAAGTAGCGGCGAACTTACAGTGAGCAGAAACTTGTGTCGCCGCGGCAGCAAAAACAGCCAGAGTAGTGAACAGTTTCATTTTCAAGTGCCGTGAGAGGAGTTTGAGTTGTTTTAGCTTGCCAAGTAACCTAGCCAATTTATAGTGAGTCAATTATTGATTAAGGACCTCATAGTGCAATTGTCCAGCTAGCATGCAATATTGGACCATGCGTCCAATCTGAAGATGCTGCTACAGAATCAGAAGCCTCGTGACGCAATCAGTTCGCTAGCCCGCGCCCGCGCATCACATGTTGAGCGGCCGGCGTGGCATAGCATACAAGCGACATAGTTCGCCGAATTCAATCCCGACAATTAAAGTTGGCCGTTGTATATGCGCATATATCGGAGCGATGATGGTAGTCTGTACGTGCCGTTTTAGGTATATGAGAGCTTCGCCAGACCGCGCGGTCAACAAAGAGCCGCCCCAGCCGACCTCCGAGTTCTGCCGACGCGTACCTGCCTGAGACAAGCGTAATGCCAAGACGTTCGCTAGCGGGATCTATTCTGGCTGGAACGTATGGCAACTCGTGTTTCGTAGTCTCATACGCCGAAACAGGCTTGAGAAGCAGCCTCGACTTATCTGCACAGCACATGGTGGCAGAGTGATTGAGTCACGTTGATATAGTGGCTTGGAGGATATCGGATCACGGTCATCTGAGGTCGCCATAGAACTGTGATAGCGAAACATATTATCAATTAGCTGGTATAGATAATTAACTGGACAGGCTCACAGATCAACACGATTCGATATACTGACAACCGGCTTTACATAGGGTCGTCTGGAAACGGATACATATCCTTGGCCGACCTTTTGGATCAATATCAGGCTTAAGGTGTATCCATACTTAATGAGTGTTGGGAGATAGCGATATATGGTCGCATTGACGAGTGTGGCCGAGAGAGCAATCGATGGTGTTATTATTAGGTCTGGTCGTATGGACGGTCCACGCAAGGAGGCTGGAATCGGTCTGTTATGGAAGTAAGATTGTGCGTTTTCTTCACGTGATCGTGCATCGGAGCCGGATCTGATGGTAATAGGCGATAAGTTAAATAAAATAAACATACAATCATGCAGGCTATGCCACCACAGTCAATCGTCCTTCCCGTCTCGCTCGTATTCCTCCAGGGTCATGATCTCCTCCTCGCCATCTCTTAAAGGCGCCTTATCCTTCTTGCGCGGTGTGGTCGGAGCCGAGTTCGTAGTTTTGACTCGCGCTCCGACCATAACTGGCTCTTGACGTTCCTCTTGGCGCTCCGTTTGAGGGGGAACGATGGGTGCGTGGATTTCTGGTGGGAGCCTGGAAAAGTTTTGACCGGTGATTCTTTTTTGAATTCTTCCAAGTCTGTGATCCATCCTCAGCGGGAGCGCATACAGCGGAGTCGGTGGAGTGGCAGGCGCACTACTGAGCAGGGGAAAATGCCGGTGCGCCGGGCCGGATCACGTGGCGGGCGTTGCGACGCGCTCGACTCTCGCACCGAAATCAAAGTATGGCCGAGTTCTCTGAACTTCTGGTGGGGTTTCGCGACTTGGGCGAAGAAAAGAAAAGGCACAAAAAGGCGATCTTGAAAACCCCGCAGTAATTGTATTTCATAGTATTGAGATATACATCCTTGGTAGTGATTTAGCCGACCCAGACGGCCTTCATTAGGATGAAATATGTTAGTAGTTGTTCGCTCTGAGAGAGGTGGTTGGACTTACGGGACCTGGCTGAGTGTAGGAGGCGGGCTGATAGTAAGGAAGCGTATGTGTTGAGTTGTATGTACTTCCATTTGTAATCAAAACTTACCACCGGCCCTAAAAACACGTTCAGAATTAACTTTTGCAGGTAAGAGCTTAAATAAAGTGAGACTTACAGTAAATATCGAGCGTAAGTCCAGGCTCCTTTCCGGTATAAGCGCCGGGGAAAGCGACCAGAGTAGTGGGCGCCTTGTTTCCTGTACCTGTGATCTTAGCCTGTGCACACGAGATAAAGAATTCTGGCCCTGAAGAAGCTGCGTTCTGTTGATAGTTTTTAGTTCAGACTTGACAATGCTTTGGCACAGGTTTCGGCTTACATGAAGTGCAATGTGCTCAATACGGATGAGGTACTCTCCGGCAGGCAAGGTGGCGGGGATTTTGAAAGTATACGATGTGAGGTCTGAAAATAATGAGTCGACTGTATTAGACTAGTATTGAAATTAAACTAGCTTACTGTCGGCGGGCCAGGTGATAGTTTTACCACCGTCAGTCACGGCAGAGAGCTGGGAGATCTTGAACCAGTTCTTTCCTGAGCCATCGTAGTTCACAGCAGCACCTGGGGCCTTCGCCATGTACACGTTAATGACACCATGGTGGTAAATTGCCTTATCCATGTTAAACGTGACCTTGGTAATAAAGTATAAGCATTTTTAAGAAGATAGGTGCGAGCTCAGCATACCGTTGATCCAGCGGCAATAGTGGCAGTTTGAGTTACACCGCCGGAGCGTCCGCCAACATTGCAGGTGATCTCGTTACCTCCAACACCAGCTACCTAGTTAGGCAAAAGTTGATGGTAAGTATATAAATGTACTAGCGCAAACAGTGAGACGTACCGGGGAATTGTTATTGGTGCTTTGGCGAACATATTGCCAGTCTCCGGTCTTAACACCGTTGATGGTCAAGCTCATCCAGCGGTCTGTATATGCGCGATAAAACGGTCAACCCTCGGAGTATCTTTTGCAGCGAACTTACAGTGGGCCGCGACCTGGGTTGCGGCGATAGCAGCCAGAGCTAGAGTGGTAAACAGCTTCATAGTAGAGTGCCGTGGGAGGGATTCGAGTTGTTTTAGCTTGCCAACTAGCCTAGTCAATTTATAGCGAGCCAATTATCGACTTACGGTCTCATAGCGCTATCCCCGACTAGCATGCAATATTGGACCATGCGTCCAACACAAAGATGTTACTGGAGAACCAGAGACATCGCGGCACAACCAGTCCGCTAACCAGCGCCCGCGCATCACATGTTGAGCGGCCACCATGTCTTGGCATACAAGCGACGTTGTTCGCCGAGTTGTGTCCCGACAATTGAAGTTGGCCGCTATATATGCGCATATATCAAAATGACGACGATAGCCTGCATGCACCATTTTAGGCATATGAAAGCTTCGTCGCACCGCGCGGTCGACGAAGGGCCGCCCCAGCCGATGTCCGAGTTCTGCCGACGCGTACCTACCTGGGACAAGCGCAAATGCCAAGACATTTGCTACCGGGAGCTATTCTAGTTGGAACATATGGCAGCTTGTGTTTCGTTGTCTCATACACCGAAACAGGCTTGAGAAGTAGTCTCGACTTATCTGTATAGCACATGGCGGCAGAGTAATTGAGTCAAGCTTGGAGAATATCGGATCACGGTCATCTAAGGTTGCTATAGAGGAGTAATAGGGAAATATGCTATCAGTTGACCGGCATGAACAATTAGATAAACAAACTCACAGATCAAGTTTGTCTAGCGAAAGGAAGGACATCTTCATAGAGGAACTCCTGTGGGCGGATACGTACCCACTCGCTGACCTTTTGAATTGGTATTAGAATGCATTGATGCTTACTAAGTATTAGGAGGCAGCGGTACATGCAGTCCGCGCCGACCAGTACGATCGAAAGCGCAATCGATGATGTATATCAGGTCCAGCCGTGTGAAACCCACCACGCAAGGAGGCTGAAGTTGGCCTGTGATGAAAACAATGGTTGCGTTTCCTCACGTGATCGTGCGGCACATCTGTACCTGATAACCATAAAATAAACAAAATAAACATACAATCGTGCAGGCTATGCCACCATGATCAATCGTCCTTTCCGTCTCGCTCGTACTCTTCCAGAGTCATGATCTCCTCCTCGCCATCTCTTAAAGGTGCCTTGTCTTTCTTGCGCGGTGTGGTCGGAGCCGAGTTCGTAGTTTTGACTCGCGCACCAACCATAACTGGCTCTTGACGTTCCTCTTGGCGTTCCGTTTGAGGGGGGGCAGTGGGTGCGCGAATTTCTGGCGGAGGCCCGGAAAAATCTCGACCGGTGATTCTTCCGAACTCTTCCAAGTCTGTGATCCATCCTCAGCACGATTTCGAAAGTTAAGAGCATATAAGCACACACCGAGAGGGATTCGAGTCTTGATCGCCAAAGTAATACGTTTCTCGTTCCCTTTACGGTCTTCGGCCTTCGTCTTATTTTTACATTGTCCTGGTGTCCGACCTAAATACCTTGCAATATTTTCATAATCCTCACCAAACGCGCTTAGGCACTACCAAACCAACCCACTTTAGACGAGCTCTACAACTGAGAATAACCAGGACTCACCCAATAAAACATTTCCGTCTCATCAGCAGTCCACTTTGCACCTTTCGCACCCTCTCGCTTCGAGAAACTCGCCGAGTTCGAAAACCTGGTTGAATCTGCCTCGTCTACAACGACCATCGAGTCCTCATCCTGCTGCGCCTGCGCCGCTGCAGTCCTATCGTAAAATTGCGAGTCTTCGTCTAGAACCATCTCGCCGTTGACGAACCGGATCTGAGGAGCCGCGGCAGACTCGGCAAACGTTTCCGCCGGCTCACGTTCCGGCTCGGGAGAGGGGGAAAGGGAGGCACCAAGTTCACGTCTGGTCGAGGAACCAGCGGTAGGATTGCTGGCGGCTAGGTCAGGTGCAGGGGTGGGTTCGGGTTTTTTGACTGGGGGAGGATGATTTGGTTCATCTGGGTCTAGGCCGCTCGCGCGGAGTTTTCGAACTCGATCAGCGGTGCGTTCCATGATGCGTTGTCGACGCTCTTCAACATGCTACGCCAATGTGTGAGGAAGAGCATATAAAATAAAATGGAATAACTCACCTTGACGTAGGCAACTCCTTTTTCAAGGAACTTTGAACTGAGCCTTCCGGTTGGAAGGTCGGCTTCACATAAGGATGCCATCGTGGCGTTGGTTGGGTCCAAAGGTTCACCTTCAGAATAGCCGTTAGTAGTGCCACCCAAAAGCCCTTGGCATAACGTACTGAGCGCTCCCTGTTCCATAGCGTCCGCGGCATGCTTTTCCAACTCACTAATCCGTTCTTCTATCGTAACTACCTTCTTAGGTCCTTTTAACCGTTTTGCGCGCTTTCTCTTCGGTTTTTCTGAGGTTTCCTCATCAGCATCGTCCTCCGTTTGTTCGCTAGTTACCGCCTGTGAACGCTTCTAAAAGTAAACTGTTAGTAATAATACAAGATACGACAATGTCGTTGTACCCTTCTCTTTTTTGGTTGACCATCTTTTGCTAGTTTGGCCGCCCGTGGGGCTTTCCGTTTCTTTGGTGTCGTCGAAGGTTCTCCCTCAGCCTGTCCATCCGTACCCGTAGTTTCCAGAGCAGAGGGCTCTACATCTTGTGGTAGCGGAGGCGGAGGAGGCATATCATTTACCTCCTGGGCCATTATAGGCACAAAGGTTATGTTTTCGGGTTCGGCCACCCTAGGAGCATCAGGTTCAGGAGTCATGGGAAGTACATCCGAAGTAGAAGGTCCACCTGGATCACTCAAAAAGTCATGAAACTCGGATGTGGGCCCTCCAAGACTGGGATCGAGCGGAAAAGGTAGCGGCACTTGCGTCGGAGGCGGAGTAGGTAGAGGAGTTCCATTTATATGATGGGTTTGGCCAATTTGGATGGGTTGAGCGTGAGGAATAGAAGGGCTTGGAGTTGACGAATGAGCCGCGGGGGCATCCTGGGTAACCGGATGGGATAAGAAAGACCCATCTGTGGTCGCAGGTTGCAGGTTGGTACCCGGTGTCGACGAACTGGCTATTGGTCGAGCAGGAGGAGCGACAAATACAGGACGAGGAACCGGTTTCACAGGCAATTGCCTGGATGTGCCGTTTCGAGGAGTATCGACATCAGAGGCGGCAGATCTAGCGGAACTCAAGACTACTGTTCGTGACTGTACTTGTGGTGTGGTTAATGCCGAGGTAGAAACAGAGGATCCGGCACCCGTTGAGGACAGCGTCGAATTTTTAGGTACTTGATGAGTAGAACGAGATATACCAGGTGTAAAACCAGTAGAGGTAACAGCGCCAGGAGTCGCCACAGCGGGGACTCTCTTCCTAGAAGAAGTTGGACCTTCGGTATCAGAGCCGCTCGTTAGACCTGAGTAGGAGGTGCTAGGCTGTGGTGGCCGATTCGACTGTCTCGAGGGAGTAGAAGCCACAGAAGAGCCAGACGCAACAGGTCGACCAGGAGTTGACGAGATAGGTCGACGGTTCGAGGCAACACCAGGGCGAAACTTCAGAGAACCGGAATCTATGGAAAGAGAGAGTGGATAAGGTACACAGTTAGATACGATATTCGGCCGCACCTCACCTACTCGTGAAGAGGCATGTCCTCCGGCCATATCAAGTATATGATGGCCAAAAACAAGATTTTCGGATGTAATTGGATTACCAAGCTTGAGTCATCTCGGTAACTCACGTGACTTGGTCAATCAATCCCGCGAACTAAAATCTCGGGTGGTGTCTGCTCACACGAACTTACAAGATTGAATGCGCAAAGAGAGACATAAGAGCCGCTATATACTCTCGGTAGCTACCATGAGCCGAAATGCCACGTTAAACTGGGCTAGGGATGCTTCGCGGAGTTTAGTGAAGGCAGGCTTCTTTAGGAACGAACAGAATTAAGCATATGCTGCCCGAATGACTGAAATCCTGTGATATAGGGACAAGTTGAAGGCGGTCGTGCAGCATACAACGATGTAGAGCCGAAAAAACACATAGAAATAGCTTGGCGACGATTCGGAAAGAGAGTTTTGCGTCTGCAACGGATTCGACGTACGCCTTGGCCACCGACGCGTCCTTCAGCGTGTACGAGTGTCCGACCAATTTTCAGGTCGTTACAAGAGATTTCATGAAAATATACCATGAGAGCGCAGCAAAAATACTCGATGAGAACGGTGTGAGGAGCGCATGTACCTACGATTGGACTCATGAGTGATCACTGATTTTTTGCCAAAGATGTGAGGCCACCACAAGCCGCAAATGCTTATCGATAGAAATACTTGAGCGTAATAACAATTGTAAGTCAGCTCTGCACTCCACAGCAGCAACCTAGGATAGAGCACGCTAGCTTTGACTTTCTTCGCATGCCCAAGCCGGATCAGCCAGACAGGGTCAAGCAGTCCATTGACACAGCTTCGGCTCCGCACTGGTTATAATTAGCAACTGGCGGACCGCTGGCGAAACTCTCCGAAGCGCATATACCCACATAGTGTCAGAGAAAAAGAGAGAACTAATCTCGCGGCGATCAGTTCATTATGTGGTTGTGGAAAAACAAATCGGTTTGTTGTGACATGTCGGCACGCTAATTCGGGCTTCTTTGAGTACTTTGGCATGCCAAATTACTGATTGATAAGCTCAAAACACTCAAATTTTGTTTTATCAAGTCAAAAACAAACCTCTCTGTGCGATACATAAATGTTCAATACAGCCCTCCACCAGATCGCATCTTGAGTTATGTTGACTCAGGTTTCGCCGCCTTTTGACGTGTCTTACCCCTTTACGCCACTAGAGGTATATAAGACCGTAGCTGAAGAACCAACAAGACCCCAACCAGTTACATCTAGTTTGTTTCAGTTTTGACTCAAATTTGGTCCACATGTTGAAGTTTACCTCTGCCGCTGTCCTCTTCCTCGCTCTCACCATCGTATCTACTAACCCGCTCAGGGTGCAGAAGCGTGCGACCACCAGCGACGAGGCTACGATCGGCTATGCTACTCTGAGTGGAGGGTATGTCCTTGGACTGTATCGGTTTCAAAGTCCTCGCTTAGGTTTCACCTCGCCCTGACTAGCACCACCGGAGGAGGCGCGGCCGCCCCTGTGACGGTTACCACTCTAGATGCCCTCAAAGACGCCCTCACGAACGGGTCCAAGGTCATCGCGATCTCTGGGACGATCATCGGTAAAGAAATAGTTGAGGTCCCGTCCAGCACGACGGTCATAGGCAAGTCTGGTGCTAGTAAGTGATGAAATGCGCCTACAGAGAAGAGTAGAACTAACCAGCATATACGACATGTAATAGTCCTTGCCGGCGTCGGACTACGAGTGATTGACGTCTCGAATGTAATCATCCGCAATCTGAAGGTCGGTTTACCACCGAACACATTATCTAACTCTACTAAAACCATGTCTGTAGATCAACAAAGTAACCGCTGACGTCGGCGCCGCTCTCAGACTTCAAGCCTCAAACAAGACCTGGATCGACTCGGTTGAGCTCTGGTCCGACCGCAATCATGACCAGGACTACTATGGTGGTCTGCTCGACATCACCCATGGCTGCTACGCAGTGACTGTGACAAACTCGTACCTGCACGACCACTGGAAAGCCTCGCTCGTCGGCCAATCGGACAGCAACAAGCCGGAGGACGCAGCGATCCAAGTTACCTACGCCTACAACAAGTGGTACAACCTGAACTCGCGCATTCCGTCGTTCCGGTTCGGGCACGGCCACATCTTCAACAATTAGTAGGCTATTCGGTCTGGCTATCGATTAAAAAACACTAACTTGGCCCCGCTAAGCTTCATAATGAACGATGATGGGATCAACGCCGGGGGCGGAGCGCAGCTGCTTGTGCAGAACAACGTTTTCGAAGGCGTGGGCAAGCCGCTGTACAGTACGGACAACGGATGCGCGAACGCGTCCGGCAACGACTTCGGCGGAGGCAATAACACAGCCCTTGCCAGTGCGTATCTAGTCATGCTCTGTTTTCTCGGTATATTTATTGATTTGTTGAACCGTCTCGCAGCGACGTGGAGTTCGGTCGGGTACTCGTACGCGATGAAAGACGTGTCGGAGGTCAAGGCGTACGTCGAATCCGTCGCAGGCGCAAAACTTTTTTACTGAGTTGGCGTGCGATGTGGTCCGTTACTCACTTCAACCCGTGTTGCCTATATGTTCGTCGATGTACGGCCTGAGCTGAATGAATGTTCTTTTTTCCCGCAAAGGCGTATCTTGTCTATTATTTGCGTTTCATGGTCTTCAAGTCCGGTACTTTGAGTATTAAGTATGCTGGATACTTCTAGATAATACCTTCGCGAGACTCCTTTAGGTTCAAAACATTCGTTGTCGGCGGGCCAATGAGAACTCGCATGGAGCTGTAAATTACCAGCACCTCAAGCCCTCAGTTGCCCCACGTGATCTTCTTCCTGCTCTCTGCCACCAGTGCAGCGTGTTGCCCGGCGTAGTCTCTCCGTCTTGGCCACGGCGTTTCCCTCATGGTGCTCGCATGCGTTTCATTACGCTTCTGCTGTTGGAGAAACATATACACGACGATCAAGCCCGGCTCCCGTGTTCCCCGAACGGATCAGAAGTGATCTCTTGGCACTCGTGTCTTCGATTCCCAACCCTTGAAAGAATTATCTTTAGCATGCCTGGTCGTTATCTTCCACATGCGGGTGCCTTGATTAAATGGCGACCAGTCTTTGTTCCAGCTCGGCGTCCCTGGAGAAGGCCGCAAACCCCCTCCACACCCACGCGTTTCCTCGTGGTTCGTCATGTCAAAAATCTCTCCCTGATGCAATGTTCTTGGAAGATCTTGAATAAGCGCTTTCAGGAGTATTGAGTTCGATCATGCGAATTAGTATTGTGGCCGTCTCGAACTATATGAACCCCCCACTCTTTTTGTTAGGGATCATACGCCCCTTCTTCTATTCACGATGGCCGCTTTCGCTGTTGTGGCGACTCTCTGGGCTACGGCAGCTTTCGCAGCTCCTCCATCCCCAGGAGTCTGCCAACCACTAGCCTCCCTCTCCTTCAAGTTTCCCCCTACCACTGTCGCTGGCCTGAAGGCCTACGTCATCTACAACAATCTTAGCGAGCCTCGTGGGATGCGCTTTGATGCCAAGCAAAACCTACTAGTTGTGGAGCGTTATATTGGAGTCAATGCTCTAACCTTTCGAAACGACTCTACCTGCGTTGGGTGGGAAAAGCGTGTGGTGATAGCGAATACGAACCTTGAACACGGAATCGAGATTGGGCCAGGGCCAGGAAACAACCAGTATCTCTACGCGAGCTCGATGGAAAATGTCTTCCGTTGGGTTTACAATCCGGCCACGGCTTCCGTTGTTGGGTCACCCACCACCCTTACGTGGAACATGACAAACGTTGGTGCGATCCCTCCAGGTACGCCAGTTTCTTAATATCCGAGTTCGAGACTTGGGGTTATAACCATATCGCTATGAATGTAGATCACGTCACCCGAACCCTGCTTCTGGAACCACCGGTCGCCGGCGTATCCAAATTTTTAATCGTTTCTCGTGGGTCTGCCGGAAATGTGGATGATGCTGCGGGCAAGTCTGGTCTGGAACCACATCATCTCGCATCTATTAACATTATCATGCAGCCAATGTGAATACTGGTACGGCTCAGATCCGCCGCTTCCCGCTTACAGGTGTTCCGGCCAATACTGGATGGGTGTGGCAGCAAGGCCAGGTCCTCAGTTGGGGGAACCGAAACGCAGTTGGGATGGCCTATCGAGGGACGAGCAGAACGTATGGGACATTGAGAACAGCTCTGACGAGGTCCACTGGCGTGGTGTTGACGTACATCAAGATAACCCAGGTAAGTTAACTTCAGTATTATAGACATATGGATGTTTACTCGTTTCGTCCACTTAGCTGAAGAGTTGAACCTCATTCCGCTCCAGGCAGCCGCATCCATCCCAATCGATCGAAGGTTTTATGGTTACCCGTCATGCTTTACCGCCTGGGACAAGTCAACCGTTCCCAAAAACGCCTCCGCTCCTCAGTTCAACTTCAACACGGGCGAACAGTTTTCTATCCGGACCCCTCCAACGATGCCGGATGACACTTGGTGTCAAGATCCAAAGAAGAACGTGCCGCCAAAACTGTCCTTGCAAGCTCATACGGCTCCGCTCGACCTCATATTTTACCAGAATTCCAAGTGCTCGTTAGGTTCTAGCAAACAGGCTTTGCCCAAGGCGTGGGATGGAGATGCGTTCGTGAGTCTCCATGGGTCTTGGAACCGAGACCACCCTACCGGTACGTGCCTCACCCTCCTTCACAACATTCTCTCAAAATTTATGTGATTTCTTTCAATAGGATATGGCGTCGCCCGTATTCCGTGGTCAAAGCAGCAAGATCGCCCTATTGCTAACTCTAACGCTAAGGATGGATACGTCACCATTGTCAAGGCCCCAGATATGTCCAAATGCCCAGAAGAGTGTATCCGCCCAGTAGGGCTCGTCATTGATCAGCTTGGTAGGATGATTGTCAGTTCGGACGAAAGTGGCGAGGTAAGCATCAAAGTCGTAGAGCGAGCGCTTTTAAGAACTCATTTGGTTGCATTCTTAGCTTTTCATGCTTGAGAAATTTAACTGAGGTTGACAAATGACTGAATGCTTGAGATTGGGGCTGATTCATCTTGAATGTATGCTTCCGCTTTGAATTCAGTCTTGCTTGATCGTCCTATTCTTTATCTCAAAGTTGAGCCAGCTGGGATTGACAAAGATCAGGAGAAGTTCACACAACTAGCATGAGTATGTCCAGGCGCTTACTTCGCCGAGTCTAGTTTGTTTATTGTGGCAAGCACTTTCCTAAAAATATTCAACATCACGCGTCACATTAACTCCGGGAAAGATACTTCTTAAAGCGAAATAGAAAACAAATTCGCTAGTTGCGTAAGTATACTGTTTTATTACGGAAGACACAGGATGATCATCGTCGTATGGAATACATACATACATCTCCTTTCTTTTGCTCGCTCACTCCAAGATCCGAGACTCATCGACACTTGATAGAGCATGGCTAGAGTAACGCGGCGCGAACATCAGATCGCCATAAGCTGGATATAACTTAGGATATGGGGTACGAAAACGAAATCCAGAAGAGAATACGATAATTTGTACCGTTCACAAGTAGAATATATCATTGAATAATGAAAGACGAGTTTAAAGTAGATATATGCGGGCGTCGTCGCGAGGCCTGAGAAGTGAGCGAGGCTGAGGCCTCAGGCCTATATTTGTCACATGACAAGGATACCACTCAGCTACTACTGCTCCTTCTTTCACTACCAAGACATAAAGTATGTGCCAGTGGAATGCCTTTGGCGATTACAATCAATCTACTCGGGCGAGCTTCTTGTAAGCGACAAACTATGGGTGGCCGAGTGGGCGTACAATCACATTTCCGTTCACCTCCGTAGAAAATTAACAGTTATCGGAGCGATAGATAATAAAATTCAAATCAAGCAGCACTTACCTCTGATTGTGTGCGCCCCAAAATATTGAAATGTATACCGGAGCTCCTGTCGTTGAAGCACCCAATCTACCGTCGGCCGTACAAGGAATACACCCTATCTTCATTGATCTAGTTTCGAGGATACAAGTTTGAAATCGTGGGATACGGGCACGAGCGTCGTCCGCCAGTCAAAATGCAAGTATATAAAGACGGTCTACCGAATGCTCAAGCTTAAACGGCTGCTATTCAGGCTTATGATTCAAGTCATCAAGACTCACGTATCATGCTTATGGCATTGGATACTTATGCAACTCATTGACCGTAATCACCTTGGTTTGGGTAAACTCCCTACAGCATAAGTACATTAGTGCTAATCAATGGGAACATAACGTTAACATTACTAACTTGATTCCTTCGAGACCTGTCCATTTCCTCAGTCATTAAGTCTCATAATATTTGACATCTTGCTCACCATTAAACCGACCCCACCCGCTCTTTTTCCATCCACCGTGTGGTAGTGTCGGATAGTCGTGAATTGTCGAGCCATTGATATGCACCGCACCAGCCTACTCAGTTATCGAATATATCAATGACGCGACCGTGAAGGATCTGGGTGAATTCGACATCACCTCAATTTGTCTCGCAATCCTAAACGCTTTCGCAATATCCTTCGAAAACACAGCAGCGGATAGCCCATAATCCCGCGCGTTGGCAATCCGCACCGCTTCGGCTTCATCTGTAAATCGTACGATGGCTACAGCAGGTCCAAAAATCTCCTCAGATATAATTTTGGCGGACTGGGGGACTTTGTCGAGGAGTGTTGGTTGAACAAGGTTGGTCGCAGGGGAATCGGATTTGTTGTCCGAGGATGGAATAGATATAACCGCGCCTTGGGCCACCGCTTCGTCAATTAAACCCCGGACGCGGTCGGCAGATTGGGATGTGAATAGTCCGCGGTATGGAGAGGAAGGAGTGGCAGCTGCTGAGAGGTTATACTGTTTCATGATGGATATGAACTCATCGGCAATCGAGTCGTGAAGAAGGAGAGTGCTGTATAGGTACTGTTATTGTACTAGTACTGGGCTGCCTGATTATTAAATTACGCACTTGGTTGACATGCAAATTTGCCCTAGCAGCGGATTGGATTAAAACTCGGCCATTTAATGATAATACCACATACCCGAGTGCAAGAAGGATCCATGTACCGCGTTGTTCACCGCATGCTCAACATCGGCATCCTCCAGAACGATAAACGGCGCAGCACCTCCAAGTTCCATCACTATCGGTTTCAGATGCCGCCCACAGACCTCAGCGATCTTTGATCCGACCAGCGTCGAGCCTATATAAGTATAAGCTCCGAGCATCTCAAAGCATGATAGAAGCTTACCAGTGAAGTTGACCTTTCGAATGGCGGGGTGTGCAATCATCATCTCGGTGATCTAGAGCAATCATAAGTCAAAACGATAACACGAAAGGATACGGAACGTACTTTGGAAGCCTGTTCTGGGTCGACATGCACAACATTCAAAACCCCGTCCGGAAGTCCAGCCTCCGCAAAAATTTGAGCGACAGCCATATGGAGACGAGGCGAGTGTTCAGAGGTTTTGAGTATGGCAGTATTTCCAGCCATCTGCCAATCAGATCCGTATTACGCTTGATTGTTCAAGTTACACTTATTGTTAGACTTACGATCGGATTCGAGATAGCACGACACGCGAGTGTCAGAGCCGCATTCCAGGGCGCGATACCTAACACCACTCCTACGCAAATCCGAAATAAGTGGACTATACAATAAACCAAAAGAAGGGACCGCACCAAAAGGCTCACGAAAGATGTAACCTTCTTGTCCTGGCGCAGGCTGCACGACCTCCGCCTTGAGCTGAGTGATTGCCGCTGCAAGCTCGTCCAAACTAGTGGGTTGAATTAAGGTCAACGATCGGTCAAGATAAAACAAAAACTAACGCAGCGATGGTGAGTATAATATCAATATTCGCCCACGGCTCAGAATTAGTCGTCTCGTGAAGCCCAAGCTTCACAATCTGTTCTTTGCGCTCCTCGATGATTTTCGTCGCACTTTGAAAGATTCTCCGCCGCTCCACGGGTGAGGTCGCACTCCAAGCTACAGATAGAATTTTGTTGCTTCAGATATGAGACATTAGTGAAACCAGCAGTTTACAGACCCGGAAATGCAGCCTGCGCTGATTTCACAGCCTCCTGGACTATGCTTTCGTCTGCAGCAGAGACATCAAAGAGATGCCTGCCGGTATGGGGATCCAATCGCGGGTAGGTTCGAGAACTCGCGCGTGCCTTTCCCGCAATGAAGCAAGGTAATAGGTCTGAAGATAATGGATTCGATAGCACATCTACAACATGAGCTGACATTTTCGCAGGAAGTCAGAGGTTGTGGTCGGGAATGACTTCGAGCGCCGGGCCGGATCCAGACTGCGCCGTCATCACCAGTCGATTCTGGAGCCTAGCCATGATTGCAACGCAGAAGCCTTTCTGTGATCAGATGACGAGCTTCTGGACGCCAGACCGCTTCCATTTCGACGTACATATTGGAGAGGACCGTGGTCGTTGTGGAAAGAAGTATTGATTTATAACCCAATCGGGACAAGCTATTTTGTCACGTGGGGCATGTCTCCTCTTTTGGTCTTCCTGCCCATAACAACCCGGCTTGTTAACACGATAGGTCCGGTAAACTATTAACGTGTAGCTTCCGAGATGTATTTAAACTCTCCCCATGATCAGAAAGTTAATATGGCTCGAGAGGCCGGGGTGATTCAGTGCGTTAACATACCCATCGCTGAGATCGGAGATTGCTCATTGTGTATGGGAAACTAACGTCGTACTTGGTGGAACTAGCTTTCTACGTGATTTTCCACAGAATTGGCACGGCGTCAGAATTGACATATGCATGACACACAAACAATCAAGTTTGGCTTTATTTGGACTGGTCCAACAGCCCGGTATCGAGGAACGAAATTTCCATCTCGCAAGCCTTCCGAAAGAGAGCGCTCCAGCGCTCGACTTCAATCGGGTGTGGATTTACATGGGCCATGTTTTTGTTCAGATAATCTAACGCATACATTAACAATGCACTCCTAATCAACCAACGAGCTACTTACCAGTATATGCCTCCAGGTCGTCTGGATCCGAGTTGGGTTCAATCCATAGTTGGTAGAAGACTGTATCTAAAGTGTGATACGTTCATAGTCAACACTGCTGGAGCTTGAATCGACACAGACCACCATGAAAATTTACCGTTTCTTGTGGAGGAATCGTGCTTAAGTCCGTGCGCAATCTCATAATATCCCTGCAGCCAAGCGTGTGATGTTTTTAAACAGATCATAAGGTAAATGACTAACAATGATACACGGAAGGAGTAGCACATGCAGGCTAAAACAATGGTTAGCCCTATAATCGTTTCTAAGCCAGATAAACATACCTAATCCAGCTCTCGTTTTCAAGCGCTTCATGTTGGAAATCGATATATTTTTGGAGCTGATGCGTTGGAGCTGCAGTTAGCATGGTGGTTTTTGAGATCTGTAGGTCTTCAATACACGTATCCAGTTGCTCTTTCGCGTACTCAAAGCCTCTAGTGATGATTTGTAAGGCTTCTGTGCTCAAGATGGACCAATCCTCGGTTCGATAATAAAGCCCAAACTGAAACCGGATATCACTGCGGAGGAAAACAAAGTCTTGCTGCAAATATGACCAGCGATCCTATATGAGAAAGCTAAAAGACCGAATCAGTGCGGGAAATGACATACGATCATGTATTCTTTGAAGCCTTCCAGGCTAGCCGAGCCGTTTCCCATCATCA
>WSTJ01000456.1:0-24661 GCA_019623705.1 Ceratobasidium sp. 428 | reverse complement strand
CGACGACTCCTCCGGCTCATCCAAAGGTAAACCGAACTCGTCCTCAGGCTCGTCCTCGGACTCGTCGTCTCCGGCGTTTTGGAAGTCAGCGGGGGTGAGAAGGTTGGGGTTCTTAGGGGCAACAATGAATGCCGAATGCCCGGAGTTAGTCCTATTGAATACAAGTAGTTATATTAGTAGTTCAATCATATAATAAATCGCACTTACGAAGCAGCTTTATACAACAATTTACAAACAAACAAAACATCCTTCGCAGGCACGCACTCTTTCCAAGTCTGGAGGTTGCGCATGTGATCGATGTATTTTTTCCGAAGGGTCTCGTAAGTCATTTCCTCGGATTTAAATGCCCCGCCTCTATACGACTCGATACAAAACTATGAGCTCCCGGACCGGACAAAAGCCCAGGGACATTATGATCTTAGTGGTACATAGTGCTGAAAATGTGTGAAACATGGTGAAATCACATGAATAGTGCTGAATTGTACTGAATTCACGTGAATTCACGAGACATCTGCTCCATTTCTTTGATCACGTGAATTCACGTGAATTCACGAGAATTGGCGAAAGTGTGGGAGCAGTGAAAATGGCGATTATTGTTAATTCTGGTGAATTAAGTATTGAGTTCGGAGTTTCAGGTGAAAACGTGAATTCACGTGAATTCACGTGAACAAACTTTTCACTAATGTGCAGTTCCAAGTGGAAGTTTGTAGTGAAAACCTGAGGTGGTGCTTTGAGAATATAGTAAACAATTCGTTTACACACCATATTCCCCAGTCTATGAAAGAGCATATTACCTTCTTTGGGTCAAATGGGAGTTTCAGGGGTCTCATCTGCAGCCAAGACTTGTGCAGGTAGTACTAACTGTTTGTCTTGTTACTTGGACTACGAGGAGCTTCGAGCATCTCCGACGCCCTGTAGGTTGTTTACCATCATAATCAACATCTTCTCACTTATCTGGCGCATATAGGGGCAATCCATGGACTTAGTAGAGATTTGGTCTGGTCTGCTGGCGTACCAGACCCTAGACTCTGGAAAACATCAACTCGCATACCTTGCAATGAACGTTCTATTGATCGTTGCAAACTCGGCGGGTTGTGAACAATTATTCAGCGAGATGGGGTGTATCCACAGCAGGCACCGCAACCGTCTCTTTGTCGGCATACTTTTCAATACAGCGGTTGTCTGGATGAGCTTAAAGCGGGAGCACGCAGCCGCTGGACTGACACGGGCTCGTTTGGATCCACGCGACGAGTTTGCGGAGGAGACTGCGGAGGTCGACATGCTGGACGAGAACCCAGACCCCGAGCGCTTTACGGCCCTTGCAGCACAGCTCCAAAAAGACGTGGACAAGGACGAGTGTGAGGATGAAGATGACGAAGCAGCGCCTGAAAACACTGTGCCGACCACAAGTAAGCTTCAAGACACAGCCCCAAAGCGTGCATGCGCGTTCTTCGGCACGTAGAATCCAATACATCCCAAGGATCTAATTGACTAGAAGCGGCCCTCGCGGGCCACTGACCTCGCTACTGCCTGACGGAGTCTCACACGAACGAGCCAGCAGCATACATCAAGCTGTAAGCAGCTAGAAATATATATAATATACTACACTTGGGCTCGGAAATCGCATGGACCACATTTCGCCTGCCGGCTCGGCTCAATGTCTTTGCGCGCGCTTAACACGACCGCTAGGCGGGATCTCAGAGACTGATGATTAGTTGAATACGATTTGTACAACTGTGAACTACGCTTGTGAAAGCCATTTCCCCATTGTAGGTAAGCTGCCTGTTCAACACCTTTGTAGCTATTCGTCGATTATGAATTAAAGACAGAAAATCCCCCGAATTCAAAACTATTCTACCTGAACGTCGGTAAAAGTGAAATAAATCCGTCAGGCGAGAACAGCCAGCATGGGCGTTACCCTTCGTGCTCACTAGGGGGATCGTATTGAGCACGTAGCGTCTTCATTACTTCTTTATATAGTCGAGTTCAATATATCTCCAACCTCGAACTACTCATTTACTTATACACCGAACAAAAGTCTCAGCTTGTATCCGTTGTCAATTGACCTATATGCTTGGATGATCATATACGAGCTGCTACAGCAGATAAGCGATAACTTTAGAGTCGCAAAAAAAACCGCACTGTGAACAAGGGGAGTGAGCGTATGCTAAGTTACAAGGGCCGGATAGGTTTCAGGAAATAAGCACGTGATGAGACAACTTTTGTCTAGCTCATTTCGAGGAGTCAAAAAGCTGACTAATTATGAGGGTGGTGTGACCTTGCAGTAGCAAGGGGATTATAACGCATTGACCCCGAACGCCGGGGCCTTCATCAGTAAACTTTACCTCATAGACGCATTGTTGTTCTCTGTAGACTAATTGCTCTACATAGACCGAGTCTGATGTAGATAGTGCTCATAGACTCGATAGACTCGATAGTCACCGTAGCGCCGATAGCTCTGATAGCTGCTATAGTCCCCAACAAGTACTGTCCAAATGAGAACTCAACCTCGAGCTGTGCTGTGTCAATACTGTAGTAACTTAAATGTTTATTTGTGTGACTCTACGTTACAGTGCTACAAGACACTTGATTTGAAACCTTTTGGTCTAACGTGGACTACAAGCCCGAGCAAAAAAATAAAAATATAGCTGCGCTCGCCTTCTTAATCAGTTCCGACGCTGAAAGGTGATCTCTCTATTTTGAAGCCGGGTAAGTAATCACATTAAATTGAAATCACAGCTCCATTGTATGTACATGCCACCTCAAATCGTCTCAAAACCCGCATGATGGAGCACGCATTTGCAAGCCCACACGCGTGGGTGTCGCACACGTCGCGTAGCGACAATTATTTCCAAGGAACTGGAGGTTTCGAATGATCGCACCCGTTGTCCTGGCCACGGGGTCGGGAGGGTGGATCGAGGTAGACGGGTGTACTAGGTAACGGGGCGTGTGTCCAGGGTGCAGCCTGGGTGGGTTGTGAGCCCGCACAGGCATGTCGGGTGGGTACTCCTCGGCGCAAGGGGTAAGGCGCGTATCTCCAGATAGGGGAGGCGGTGAGTGAAAGGGAGAGTTGTGTGTGCGATGGGCTGGTGGCTCACCAGGCACTGTAGTCGGCACTCGGGGCGTTATGCTCGCGACACGCGGTCGGCGGTCACGCATAGCCAGCGGTAGCACCACTTCCCCCCCTCCGAAAATCAGGGAAGGCTGGTCGCGCTGGCACGACCAACAAAAGCACGCGCATGGCGTGTCTGGACTAAATACCGTAATGGCTGCAAGAGCGGCCTCGTCACTGCTCCAGCGCCAGCGCCCTCGCCAGTCCAGTTATTGTCGCAGACTTTGTGGCCACGCAAGCCCATTGCGTGCTTCTTTAGTGTCGTGTCGGTCACGATGCGGAGGGAGAAGGATGGGCCGAAGTTATGCGAAAAAAAAATGGCGAGGGTGACTCGGGTTCCGTCAACCAGGACACAACTTAGCTAGCTGTTGATTGCGAATCAACTCACTGCAGCCATGATATATTTTTTGAGGTCGATAGCGTGGATAAAAACAATGGAGATAGTGGCAGCCAAGAGGGGTGTAGCAGCAGCGGGTCGGTGAGCTTGACGCCGACATGTTGTGTGTGACAGCTTTCATCGAGTGGCCGAACGATCGGCGCGGGGTTTGTGTTACGGAAAGCAGGCTCACATGGCAGCCCCTACAGCCCCTACAGCCAGCCACGATTGTGCGAGAAGGAACTCCTTCGGGAAACGTTAGCAAATAATATAACGTATCAATCACACTTACTAGGTCGACCGAAGCCCCCATCTATTCACCCCCATAGCCAAAGCGAGGTCTGGAAGAGGTGGGAGGAGCTGGTGTCGACCGCCGCGATACTGGCTGTGGTGGTGGTCTGTACGTGCATGGGATGAAGATGAATACTGCTTACCCGCACAATCGTGGACGACTCGGCAACCCCGACGCGTGATGGGATGAAACCGACCTGGTTTACCCGAGATCGGCGGGTTGGCTCCGGAGTTTTTTCCTGACGCTAGGTCTCCTCAATGTGTTCCTAATAGCAGTGCATCTCCTCGGCGTGTGGGCGTGCTAGGTCCCATACCGCAGCTGCGATGTTCTCACTCGAGGCGGGGCGATACCGTTGGGAGTAGGGATACGACGTGTTGAGACCAGGCTGAGCGTTATAGGACGGGCGGAACCCGGCGGGAGAGCGCACTGGGGGCGGTGGATCCGAGAGAGGGCTAAACGAATGCTCTCTTCGTGGGTGCTTCAGTGCCCCCACCCGCTCTTGAGGTTATTCGCCCATGCGCGACGAGTGGCCTCGGCAGGCATCGTTGTGTTATCTGAACCAGTTGACATCGGCCTCGTCTTGTTCTTGGGCGAGACCTCGGGCGGGCGAAAGAGGAGATTCGTGGAGAGGCGCATAAGCGCATGGAGTTCTTCCGAGTTTCACTAGCTGTTGTCTCTGCCGACGTAGAACCCGAGACGAGCGCGAGCGACGGTTCGGGGTAGGGAGTGGTGGGCAGCCACGGCGAGCTCCTCGGCTAGGGTAGCGCAGAGTTTGGCAACCGCTCACTTATGCATGCCAGACCAGGCGTACGCATGCGGACAACACCAGAGCCCATCCCCAGGCATAGCGACGAAGCGACACCACGAAGCAGGGCGCGGCTAGAGGCGAAAAGGCAACCGGATAGACGTATTAAGGGGGCAGGGGCCCGCGCAGGACAAAGCCGTTGACGTGCGCAGGCAGCGCGCGAGACGGGTGTGGCAATGCCCAGCCTAGAACCATGCCCCGGCGAGGAGCAAACCAAAGACGGATAGGGGCTCGTACCATGCAACCCAGAGATATGTTGCCGCCGGTAATCAACGGTGGCGCGGTCGTCGATGTCTATCTGAAATGTAGGGAGAAGTTTGTGTCTAGTGAGTCAGCACTTTTGTGAAGGAATGGGCAAGAAAATAGAGGAGAACGAGGAAAGGCTTACTAGAACGAGATCAGCGGGGCAACTGATGCCCGCGCTGGGCAGCATACGAGTATGGAAGATACCCGTACCGCGCAGCTTGTCTCGCTCATTACTCAACAGCCATGTTGTTTGTGCGCAACTCGTGCTCGCAGTCTCTCTTCCCAGACCCATCTCGTCCCGCGTTTAACCTGAGAAAAAAAAATCAAATCCGTGGGGCTCTAGCCTACGACCAATAAGATATCGTACCTATTCGTTGCCTCGTACTCACGAGGAGGGCTCAATCGTAGAGGCGCAACCATGAGGGGTGATGGAGGCAAGACAACGAAGCGAGCATACCACGTGATATTTATTGAGTGGACACAGCCTCCGGTTATGTAATCTAACACTTAACCTCTTGCGCGGCAATGTCTACTACCTGTATATATGCGTCAATCATGGCTGTTGCCCACAGTTGAAGAGGGTGCCAACAGCATCGAAGCGTCTATATAGCTGAAATGTATTTGAATCTTTAGTGTGTGCTATGCATACAGCCTATCAATCTGATGTAAGATTGGTTTGAATCAGGCTAGTGATCCTACAAATAAACATTACTCTGTATCACACGTTCAGAACATCGAAAGCAAGAATTTGACTCCTTTAACGATGAACTTGTCATATGGGAAAACACAGAGCGCATCGTGTCAAAGTATACTCACTCTTTCAACCTTGATGATACGGGGTGTTTATATGTTCGTGTTCATCCTACAGTAGGCTGAAAGATGCAAGGAATGCCTCGAGTTGGTTTGTATTCAATACTTTGATCGGGCTGGGTTGGCGAGAATCTGGGTCTGGGTCCCGGGATCACGACATCGTGAATCGTTCCGAGGTGGCAAGCGTGTTCTGAGGAAGGAGAAGAGTTTTGCTTTAGTCTTTTGCTTGTTTTTTCTTCGTCTGTTGCGCATAAATGCGAGGTTTTTTTTTGGATGATAGCTTGCATCCTATCGGTTTGACACGCAAACGAGTCTCACTTACTCCGCTTGTGTTGAAAAAAACTCCCACAGGCACTTCCATCACTCGGTTCCGGTGTGATTAATGACGTACAGGCGAGATAATCAACAAGTATTTATGAAGATCACGCCTAGGTGACAGCAGGAACGCCAACGGCAATAATACCCAAATGTCCATTAGTACGTCTTGACTGAGTTAAGGGTACAATACTGCGTAGTTTGGCGAACAATGTCATGACATTCGGCGTACAAATGTCCTGAACGTCGCTGTACATACAGTCCAATGTCACAAGTTTCGGCGTACAACACAGGCCTGCGTGACCGCCCCGACAGGCTATACGCCCCCCACCGCTTGCCGCTAGCGGGTACTAGCCGCCCAACATGGGCTCTTGATATGACTAGTGCAGCGAGACGTACCCGAAATGAGACTTTATGCGCGTCTGTAACGCGGACCATAGTCGCCTGGCGACAAATCCACACCGGCTTACCCGCACCGATGAGCATTCCTAGACTAAGACTCCACAAGCGCTCAATTACAATTGACAAATTAACCATCCGCCTGTACTCCAGTGTTATGTTTGTTCTAAATAAAATCTTGATTGTGAGCGCGCGGAGCGATGGGCGTGAACCGGGACTCCACAGCGTGCACAAGACGAGGCGGATGATTGCCAGATTAGGGAATAACGTGTGGGAAGTTAGTGATTTAATGCTTATCAATGAGAGGGAGTTTCAATCTGAGTGAGTTGCGCATATAAGTACTGTTTGAACTCACCACTGCGCGAACCAGCCTGTTCGCCCCTCCCAATTCGCGCCATCGGTGTAGACTCCGCGAAGCCGCTAAGTCGTCTCCACTCTCACCAACTGGGTTCTTGCAACCCCGTACTCAAAATCCCCCTCGCCAAAGTGTAGGCTACAAGCTGCATGATGAGATCATACTCGTTCTCGGGGTCACTTTGAGCTGGGGGCGGGGTTTGAGTTTGACCACTAAGCTGTTGACAGCAGCCGGTGGCTCCAAATTCGGGATTCAAAGGTTCTGCATGCGGGGGTTGGTCTGTCAAGGATTTAGGTGCTTGGCCGTGCTCTGGAGCGGCGTGCCTTAGATGCATCATCTCAATTCGTTCCTCACATCTTGTGCGTACGCTGGGAGACATATTGATTTCTTCCATGTGTTGTGCACTCAGGACAGCAATATTTCTAATCTCATTTTTGCCAGTAGTTAGTTTAGTTATTGTCCAAAGTATAGAATTATAGGGGGTTTTTACTTACCGCGATACTGTCAAGACCGTTACCTATCAGTAAGGTTAAACAACTTGGCCCAACACTTCAACGTCAAAAAACAGGGTCTAGAAGAGTTACATATAGCTATGTTTATTGTAGGAGTTACAAGTACATAATGGCGAGAGGCCGAAGGCAAAGGTCCAGGGAGTTGCCAGCCGCGATGAGAACTCTGTGGGACTTACCAAATACAATTAATTCCATATCGTCCGCCTGCACCAAATTACGTTGGTCCGTGTCTGTTTACGGAGCACGAACAGCTCTTTATCGCTCGTGCTTGTTTGCGGGTGGTTGCGCGACGCGGACAGGCGTGGACGAAGTGCGAACGAGCAATCTGTCCGCCCAGCGCTTACAACAAGGTCCGTGGCTGTCCGCGAGTCTTGTCTGCGACCCCCCTCTTTGCAGTGTCTGGGTCGCCCGTATGGTTCTTCTCGGCATCAAGCTCACAGGCGGGATGCCGTTCAAGGAGGTCTTCTGCCACGCAATGGTTCATGACGCGCACAGCCGAAAGATAAGCAAGTCTTTTGGAAATACTGTTGATCCGGTCGATGTTATCGAAGGTGTCACTCTCGAGTGTTTACAATATAAGCTCACGGAAGGCAACTTTAGTGAGCGGGAGATTTTCAAGGCGCAGGCGGGACGGAAGAAGGGTCTCCCCAAGGGTATTCCGCAGTGTGGGATAGATGCCATGAGGTCTGCGTTGTGCGCATATACTTCTAGAGCTCAGTTCTTGATGCATCTCTCTAAACTACTATGTAGCCAAATTTCAAAAAAACCAAAAGTAGTTAATTCAACAAATTGTTACAACTTATATCGAGTATCAAAAGTGGGCTCAATACCAGAAAATTCCCACTCAGTCTCATGGTTGAAATTAGCAACACAAATACGATCACCATCCCCTTCCCACCCTATCACACCATGCTTTAGAAAGCGACCTCGGGTGAGTTCCAAAGTCCCTGGATGATAGGGAATTTTGACACCAAGGTTAGGCACAGACAAGAAACCAGTCTTGCAATCGCCCATGACAACCAGCGGCGCCCAGCCAGCCATGTGCTCTTTGGTATCATAATGAGCAACAGTACGACGGTTATAGATATATGAACGCCCTGTTAAACACATTTAGCTAAAAAGCAATTAAACATAATTTTCTAAAAATACCTGAGAGCATGCTAGGATCGTTAGGCCAAAAGGCGTTACAGGCTGGAATCTTCATACGTAGCTTGAGGCGCATGTCGAAATGCTGCCAGAAGCTATGCACGTCAAGCATGCGCAGCGCATATGCAACAGAAAGGTTGAAACGTCGAACCCGGTGGAGATGACTTTGGATAGTGGTGAAAGCAAAAACAGCGCCACCTTTCACACCTGCGATCGCGCCCGCTGATGGGCGAGGCTGAGATTTCTTTAATAGAATATTAGTCATAAAATTCAACATAATGGAGTAAACTCACCTTGTGACCCAGAGACACCCACGCAGACGCAATATTGATACAGCCAGCTAGATGGCCATCTCGTATCACATAAGAATAAGGGTTACCTCGCTTTTTTTGATCTGCCTGCTTCCGTTGAAGTTTAGCAACCTCGCCAAAAGCCAGCAACTCAGCAGTGTACTCCTCCTAAATTACGTAAGAATATATGCATTAGGAGAACTTAGCACATACCTTGAGCTTGCTGTCAAAGTATTCCGGCAAATGAAAAACAATTGGCACACCTTTGTTATCTATAATTGTGAACGGAATATTGGGCAGTTCCACCAGCTCGTCATCCGAGTACTCTTTTCCAGAGAGCTTCCAGATCGCCTCAGCTGACGATTGTTGGTTCTTTTCGTGTTTCATCCGTTCGTAAAAATCTTCGATACTGAGGTTGGGCAAGCAAAAGCTGTGACCTGGTTGAACAGGCGTTTTCCCATCGCATACAACTGTAGTCTGATAGTAAACATCTCTCAAATATTACGCATATAACCACTCACAAATTGTCTTTGTAGCCTTCCAGAGGATAATGTCAAATCCTCCAAGTTGCCTTTTGACTTCCCTAAGATGCTGACGTGGGAGTGACTCCGGACTTGCAAACTGTTAGCTGGAAAAACACAACTGTAATAAAACCTACCGTCGAGTCTGTGTTTTAGAATGAGCCTCTGTTGACTCGGGTTCGGTAGGGGGCTCGACTTCAACCTCGCCTGGAGCGACTTCTTCTTCAATGACCGTTGGTTTTGGACGTTTTGAATGGGATATGCTGGAAGATCCGGAGTGTTTGCGCTTGTGGGTCTTCTTGCTATAAAGAAATTAATAACTGTGGATGTACAATACACAAAAACAGACCTAGCAGTTACAAAAACCTTAGGTGTGCGAGCTAATATCCGCCTGGTTTCCTGTCTCAACTTGTTCATGTTGTCATGGGGGAAGACTTGGGTGTACCACCAGTGTCTGGATTCATATAATGAGTGTGTAGAAACATATCCAAGGTAAAGTAAGACTTACGATTCATCATTTGACCTCAATTTTTTTACGGCAGCCATAATCTCACTCTGTTCTGAACCTAAGCTCAGGCCTGGTGGCATGTTCCCAAAGGGATCAGCCAAATGGTTGGGGATTGGTGCTTGTTCACTAGCCGGGGTAGGCTCCCCCAGTTGCACAGAATCACCCTTGGCCAGTTCTTCAAGAACAGAGTCGACGATGTCATAATCGTGTCTATATTATTAGATAGGGTGATGGGGTTTGTTGTATAAATCTCACTGGTTTTCATTCAATGGTTCAGTGTTAACTTCATTTGTAAACGTCTCATTGTCCAGCGCACTTGAGGGTGTAGCCATGGTTGACACGCCGAACATATTGTTGTAGTGAGTGCAGGAGTTTGTCGGTTCTTCCTCCCACGCGCAGAAACCGGCACGTGATTGGTCTCCCCTTTCCCATCCGCTAAGAACCGTTGAAAATAGCGTACTCGGGCAACAATGTGTGAGAGAAAAGAAGTATATTGGGGCGATAGGGAGATACAGCAACAAAGACTCTAGTAAAGAACGACACAAACCGGACTGAAGGGGGCAACACAACCTGCGGATGGAATATCTGTCCGGGCTCGACGCTCACTACACTACGCGCAGAGGCTCGACGTTCACTATGCGCAAAAACTCGGCGCCCACCAAATGCGCTAGGCTGGGGTTGAGGCCGCAACCTCACTGATACGGATCGAAACTGGGGCTGGACCGCATCCCCCGCCCCCATCACACCCATATCCAACCACCCAATCTCGTCCACATACACTTCAGCGTCAAAACACCTCAGCTCAATCAAATGCACCGTCAAATCACCCACGCGAGTGTTGATGCTCGCCCACACGGGAGTCATCGCCTCGCCCTCGATTCGATTCAGGACGAGATTGAGCGCCTCGCACGGGCTGATCTTGTTCTGTTGTCCGTCGTGTTCCGAGTTGAGCTTGTCAAGCACAAACACGCCGCGACATACACCTCGAGCTGCGTCCCATACGGCGACTTGTCCTCTGGTGCCAACGCTCAACGCGTGTATCCGGTCGTTCAATACTACACTTCTGACTAGACCGCGACTTCCTGCGATTTCGTCGGCTAGTTCGAGCGAGAGTGGGACGACAGTCGAGGTCGAGACATCGGATGCAATGGGGAGCGTGCTCGAGTGAGCGTTTACGGGCGGAGAGGCGAGTGGAGGAAGTGTTCCAGGCGAGGCGAGCGGGAGTTGGGAGTTCGTGTGATTGAGGGGCGGAGCCATCCCAACCCCACCAGGAGTCGGGACGAGCGGTAAGGAGTTGGTATGTTTCAACATCGGAACGTTGTATAACAACCCTGCCCCTCCTCCAGTAACAGGAAGCCCGAAAAGCCAGACCCCATCGCCAAATCCTCGCGATGCATATTCCGATGGACCGAAACGCCCGAATGGGAGTAGAGAGTCGACGTTTCTGGGTCTCGAGGGCGGAGATGGAACGGGTTTGGCTCTGCGAGTCGGACGAGGGATGTATAGGGGATTGGGACAGTTGTTGTAGTAGAGGTGGCGGCAGCGATGGTGGAGGAGAAGGTAGAGAAGGAAGTGGGTACGGGTATACGAGCTGAGATCTGAACCGTGTCGATCTCGTTTGCCGGAGCGGGAGTAACGGCAGCAGGAGGGGGCACAACGCGAGATACGTCGATCGATGCGCGTTTCCTGCCTGCGCTCGAATTGGTATGAACCATCGCCGAAGGAGGAGGCGCCGGAGGGCCCGGCAACAACACTCCTAGCCGGATCCGTCGCAACAGCATAAATTGACGCCTTGGGGTCCGCATCGCCCATACTCAGCGTAGTGAGTTCTGCACCTTGGTTGTCTAGAGAAGCAGCGAACGAGGGCCCGGAGGCGCGCGAAATGTCCCAGAGCTTGATCGTTCTGTCGAATGAGCCCGAGGCTACCCAGCGTGTGCCGAACGCGTAGGCGAGACACCGAGCGTAGTCTGCGTGGGTACCGAGGAGTTGGGTAGGCCTGTCGAGTGGGGGTTGTATGTTCTGAGTGTGCCGTCTGATGATGCGGATACGACTGTGGGCCAAGCGAATGTTAGTGAGGGTGGTGGCTATGGAAATAAGAAATAACTCACCAGTCTGGTTCACGCTGCATAGAACAATATCGTTGATTCAGTCCGTATGCAACTGAACCGACTGACGAAACTGGGCCGGCTCGAGCTCATCGCTCGCAGCCTCCCATCTGTCCTCATACGCCCACCCGCTCTCGTCAACTGGTATACAATATCCCTTCAGGCGTGGGCCGATCAACGAATTGAGTACTCGCATCGAGCGCGAGAGACGATACAGCAATATGAGTTTGTATTCGACGTTGCCCTATGAGCGAAATGGAATTGAATTTAGTTGGCGTGAAAAAGAGAGGAAATGGCGTACTTCTTCGACTTCAGAACAAGTCTGGGCGCCTCGTAAGCTCAGCTTCGATATCCGACGAGCTCACGCTCGATTCGACAGACGATCCTGGGACCAGACCCGGACCTGGACTCGGTGAAGTAGAGAACGCCTCCCAAGGCGAGGCTAAACGCGGTGGCTCTGAGTCGTCTTGAGTTCATGTTGGCGAGGGCGAGGGAAATTGGCCGAGCTGTGTGGTGGTTGTCGCTGCTCGCATGCGTAACATGTATGTCTGATTGTTCGTGTTAGCTCGAGACCGGATGAAGATCACGAAGGTGCTTACCACGCTGTGATTGGCTGTGCATCGCACCGCTCGGTTAGGAAATATACAGAACAATCGAAGGAAGCTATAAAAACGTGATGCACTCGGCGTACTGCCAGTTGTGTACAAAACGTACATGTTCAAGGCGGCGTACTGCCATCACATTGACTCATGTGCGAAGGGGGAAAATGGGGGAAACCCCAAGGAGAAAAATCAACAAACAACTCCCTGATATAGTCGCAGCACAAACAAGATCACGTGGCAATATCCACGTACCTTCTGCTCTGCCGCAACAAGTGCTGTGGATCTCTAGGTACAAGTGCTGGTTATAGATGAGCGACTTTGTAAAAGCGTCAGCGAGGTTGTGGTGCAATGGAATGTATGATACTGTAGTGGGATGATATCAACGTCGGTCCCAGTCCCAACGCAGTTCGACGCAACGTTCGCAATTTGAAATGTCCCTTGTCCCCAGAGGTTTTAACGTCGCGGGACAATGTTTGTACAAGTTATGTATTTGTAGTCAAAATAAACCGAATATATGCGTACATCAAAGGAACTGTTAGAAGAGCTCAATGAGTAGTCCAAGTGTTATGTGAATATCGAGTCGACGGTCGCGATCTCCTCCCTGATCGAGTTGTCGTGGGCATGAGTGGAGGGAAATCGGCTGCGAGATCGTCGTCGTCATCATTGCTATCGTCGTCATCGTTATCGTCCTCTTCGAGCCCAGGTAAGTCACCATATGCCTCACTGACGTCTTGAGCCACCTGTGCGTTGAGAACCAAATCTTCGACCTCCTCAACCGTTGGACTAGACTCGTCCTTGTGTAACGCCTTTCTAGCATCCCAGCCATTCAGACTCTCGTAGGAAAGGTTGAAGGGCGTCTTGGGAACAACGCATAGAGCGAAGACCTTATAATGCAAGATAGTTAGACTACCAGTAGTGATTAGATTCAAGTAACGTACCTTCTTGATAACGTCTGGTCGGTTGATGGCGTGAAACCCCTGAAGGATCCAGTTGACGCTCCGACGACGTAATGTTGCCAGACTCTGGTCATTCACGACGTGCTCTGGTTTGACCCCAGTCCCCAGTACACCCACGGTCTCCGCAACAATATCGGCGTGAGCTGTGTTTTGAATGGCGACTTTCAGGATTCTCTGGATACCAACGTCGCACGCCTGGAAGAGCCCAGTGCACCCAGCAGGAACAAATTTGATATCAGTCCAGGGGTAGTTATCGGCCATCCAAGTAAGAAACCTTTCTGAACGGTGTACTGACCAGCAATCAATCTGAAGGATACAGCGCTGAGAGAGAGGCAGCCCATGCTTCTCCCGCTGAGACACAAAGTACGGTACAAGAATCTTGGAGACCCAGCGCTGCATTGTCTCAAAAGTCGACCGGTAGTTGTCAGAGTTCGAGTAATCTAGTAAGAAACCAAGCTCTATCGCCTCAGAATAGCCAGGAGAATTAGAATCAGGAACAGAGCGCTTTGTTTTCCCGGTGTAGATTGCTTGAAACGGGAGGACGTCGCCAGCAAGGGAGGCAGAGACTAGGAGTGTGAACGCACGTTTATCCTCGATACCAACAACAGGGATTTGCCGCTCTCCAGTTGCATTCCATGTCTTTTGATCGCTAGAGTTGTACACGACCTGAGTTTGATCCGCATTCACAATGCAGCATTCAGGAACAGCCTCGTCGCGCACAGTACAAGCCATGCACAGGAAAGCATTGAGCAGGACTTTGTTGACATTCGGAGGGTACTTCTGAGCAGCACGAGTTGCCTTTCGAATCGACCAGCCAAGCTCCTGACGAAGAAATTTACGCACAAATCGACCAGTACAGCGAAACCTAGTGCCTGAGCAACCAACGCGAGAGAAAGCTTCGGGCGTATAATGCTGAATGATTCCGACCATATATCCACGAATCGTTTCAAGATTCAAACAAATGCCTGCCTTCCGAAAAGACACAAGGCACTTTTTGATAATCTCAACCACATCCGGGCGATCGTGCTAGATTCAGAACAGCCACTGGCTCAGTATGATACTTTAACATGGTAAATATCAAACTCACAAAGACACCTTTTTGTCCAGTCCGCTGCCCAGAACGGCTGCCAGTCTCGATGGCTCGAAGGTGAGACTCTGTCCATCTAAGCTCGTTTGGATATCGGTGATCTCTCCACTGACTGATGCGCTGAGGACAAAGAAATTGAAATGCTTGTGGGTCAAGTTCTTGAAGTCTACAAACAATCTTAGTAGGACTCCAGGGAAATCCTACCGCCTGCGCGGTGGAGTCAATCATCTTCCACAAAAGCTCCTGGCACCAGTTAATACGCTGAGTTGGGTAAATTGTGCCCTTGTGTTTCCTCATTTTCTGTCGGCTCGGGCAGCTGATGGCAGCGTTTATAGCACTATATGGTCGAGAAAATGCAGAGACGTTCTCGCGAGTATAGGACTGGGGCTAAGTGCGCCACAGCAACCAGAATATGAGTGTCTCGACGTATGGCTTACCTCCGTTTTGACAGTATCTTGCTGCTCTCCCATCAATTCACATTTTGCCTGTTTCTTCCGTGCACGCTGAATGCGTTTGCGCTCCCGCTTGTAAGTCTTTTATATCTTCACTCGGTGCAAGCAGCAACAACCAGCGCATATATATGTTACCAGTTACATTACTGTATCATACAACTTTGTTTAGGCTACAGTATTTCTCTGTTCGCTGAGTCTTCTGTTTTAGGACTGTAAATCCTTTTTTTCTCCTCGCCACGAACAACCACCACCATTAGCGTTATCTGTGGTGAATTTACACTTGATGTCTTTCAATACTCCCCCGGGCTTCCCGGAACGTGGTACATGCGTACAGTGCCCATCTCATGAACGATGTGCCTGGTTTTTTTACAATGCCGGACCAGTGCGTAACCTTTGACTCAGGGAAAGATCATCATAGTTACCAATACCCAATAGGTAAACTCCCCTAGTACTCCATGTGATGGATGTAAGCATGCATGGTTTGCGCATGCTAATCTGCCATTGCCACAAACGGATGTCAACAAGTCTGTCGAACGAGGCACAAATCTGTATAACGGATGCGGTGGCTTTTACTCAGTATGTATTAATAACAGACTCTTCTGTATGTAGAAGAGAGCTAACTCCACCATGATTATAGGTTGAGCCTTCGTGGAATCTTCAGACACCCTGCGTCGGCTGCCAGAAGAAGCTTCTTTGCCACCTGCCATGGTATGTGACTTTTTAATTCTGGTTTTATATATCCTTTCTAACATCAGAATCCAGGTTTTTCAATCCAGACAATGCCCAATCAACTGGCCATCAGCCCGCAACCACCAGTAGTCACCCAGCAGTCAGCGCTCACGTCCCTGCTAGACAAGTCCCACCTCCAGTCCGATCGGCCGCCACTCACGCTATGATGGGAGGCTATCAGCCTCGCTTCTCTGGCCCTTCAAATACGGGCTCTGTGCCTGCGCGTGTCAGCAACTCTCGTCAAGACTCTATAAACCGGCACCGAACCTCGCGAGGCACTAGTGCCCCAGGAGCTCACATGGGTATCCGAAACCCACGTCCCACTGCAGGTTCAACCACTATTACAACAGCTCCTGCTCCAGCCGCACCCAAAATGTTTGAGGCCTATGTGGTAGTGTTCCCTCTAGCGGTGCGTATTATCATTTGCCATAGCAATACAGAGGCTCGGAGTTTGATTATTCCTTTACTAGACGCAGAGTACAGATTTCAAGGATGTCCCTATGGAGGAAGTCATCAACCTCGAAGAAGATCAACTCACTTATCCTGCCGAACGAATCGAGAGCTGCCTTCGGCGTTTTCAAACCCTCGACCTCCTTGTACCAGTATCAATTCCATTCAACTTGACGGGCGAAGAGTTTTTTGCTGCGTTTCTAGATATCTTGCAATCGTTTCTGTCATCTCACTCTTGGAGTCTCCCGCGGCCAGGTTGTGGAGGAACACAGTTTGAGACAAAACCATTCCGGATGATCGTTCGTACCAAACGAAAAGGACAGCTCTACCTGATGCCCCCCAGGACCCTTGTTCTTAGAGAATTCACGGCTGCTACTCTCTCCAAAGCCCCATACAACGCAACCCCAAACACTGTGGACGATGATAAGAAGAAAGTGATACTGTTTATTGGTGCGTCTAATTAGGTCAAACTAGTAACTTCTCTGCTTACTGAAATACGGAACATTTCAGCTCCGGTTGGTGACAATATGCGAGGCTCCATTGATCGCTTCCCTAGTGTACAAGATAGCTCGTACCACATGCACTGGTGCGCTGGCCATCGAGTATTTGAAGGATGGCCACAGAACCAGTTTGAGCTGCAGACGAACTCATCTGTGGACTGTTTTGATAATTGCACGGTAGGTAATATCTGACCTGTTTAAGCACCTTTGTAACCTTTCTTATAGAGACGCGAGCGTGTCATTGAACTATCGTCAGATGATGAATTGCCGCCGGTTCAGCAGCTGGTAAGTTATATTGAGTTTGATCTTGTAAGCTACTTATAACGTTCTCATTTATATAGATCACACCAAACACTCGGAGAGAGGTTACCACCTCTGGTCGCACACAACGTCCTAGGTCAACATCTCTCTCCCACGAGCTGCCCGTAAGTCCAAGTTATTGAGTGTGACGACACATGTCTGATGTCATGCGACTGCAGAGCGACAACCATAGTGATCCTGACCTTGAGGCAGCGATTGAGGCCTCCCTTCAGCCTTATCAACCAGCCCCCGCACCTGTTTGTACCGGTTCACCTAGCTGCTTGTCGGGCAAAACTAATCCTCTCACCAGGACCAGGGGACGCATGCCGAAATTAGAGCCGAGGTACCAATCCCACGTACAGCTCGTCGCACCCCAGGCTATATAAGCAATACCATGGCGGTTCAAGCCTTCTTTATCTCGCTCAGAAATAAATATCCTCAGCCTATAGACGAGGATGATCGGTTTGAGTTCGAGCTGGAGAGCGGTACAGAGCAGGAGGGGGCTCGACATTTCATTGGTTTTCTTCGGAACTTTGTAGGCGACATGCTTGGAATTGCTGGATCTAGTAGCTTTGGTGATGTGTGGACGTCAAGTATCAAAGTACGACCAAAATCCATCGCTGGTTTGCTTCTCTTGGACCGGCATATATGGAGGTAAGTTCGTGAATATCCCACAGGAATATGGCTGATTATTCTCAAATAGGCTGGGCCAGGGAATGGGAAAGGCAGTTCGAGAAGGGATCCTCCGAGAGGCAATGGACATAATTTTTTCTGTTCCCCAACATTATCAAGAGAACCCTCACACAGGGAACTGTGTACCGCTCCGACCTGTTGGTAAGTCTTGTTTGCTGCCTGCCAAATAGCTCGCTCCTGATTTATAAACAAGTTCTTGGATCCTCCGAGGCCAACAGCGATAGGCAACTCCAGTTTGCTATGGCTGGGTTATTTTCAGCGCTCTATATGATTTGGACGAGGTCGGGGCCATCCAAGCTCTCGGGGATCTTTCTTCAGGTCATAATTGATGATTGGGACTCACTATTGGGCGAGCGTTTGCTTGAGACGCTATGTCCTTCATTTTACGATATGTACCTCCCTCTAGTGCATATGCCTTTAGATGTGCCCTTTGATCACCGTGACCCGCTGTACTTCCTCGTTGAGCCTGCGCTTGAAGGTCAAGATGTAAGTTCTGTTATCATACTCCTTTATGTTTTGTCCACTGAATATTTGGTGACTAGATCAGAACAATGGAGGGTCAAACTCAGGAGAGCCGAGCACGATCACCTCTGTTTCATCGGGCGCTATGCAACGCAACAATTGGTCATCATCTTCTATCTGCATCGAGGCCAGAGTCTATTTTTCATAACGAAGATGTCAAGAGTTTCCGGCGTGGATTTGACCTGAAGTTGCGGAACAATGAGACATTCATGCAGGTAAGTAATCATACTAGTAGCTTGATCGTTTATAGGTCTGATGAAATGCAGGCTCTTCGGCCCCAAACCACTGATATCTTTCCTGCAATGTGGTGCCGGATGCTCCCCTCTTCCCAAGTTCTACTAGAGCACCTTCATATTTGTGCTGAACCAGATCATCTCGGGAATTCTCCACCTCTGTCGCCGGATGAGATGGCAATCAAACGGGCTATTGAGCGAATGATTGTCCTCCCTGGGCACCCAATGTGTCCAGCGCTACGCCACCTGATATCTTCCGAGGATTACGAGCGATATTGTGAGGATGAAGTGGTACGAGCAAGATGGCTGCTCATGGCGGCCACCAACTCACCTTTGACTCCGACTGATCCTAATTGGCGTATCACCGTGAGTTTCAGTTATTTCACAACACCATCTTTTGGACTCTAAATACGCTATAGATTGAGCTTGTGAAAGATCGGGAGCCTCGACCAGACCCCAATGGTCCTCGTCCGATACTTTGGCATATCTGTTATGCTACTGGTACATTAACGTACGACAAGGCGCTAATCAACGCAGCCGTTGAGACGCTGGTGGAAGACGATCCCGCGTTTTCTAGACGGTTTGATGGGTGGTTTTACTCGCAGATATACAAGACTGGACCAGATACGTTCTCTGCCTTGTGAAAAACGCATGACACATCCCTCTAATTCATCTCACCTACTCTGCCAAACGTCGCGGCCTTGCTCAACAATTTTGGGACTTTTGTCACCACTAGTATAGTTTGTTGCTTCCTATGTGTATTGTGTTTTGGTATGTAGCTAGCGCTCATGGCTACAGTACTACGAGAGTACGTCAAGTGCTGTTGTATGCTGCTCCTTTTTGGTCCTAGTAATAAAAGTTGTTTTCCGACTGGCTGTATGTGTCTGTTTGTAGCTGGTTATATAATACGCCACTGGTACTGCTAGTCAGGTGGCTGCTGCAACCGTTTACTACGACTGTCCATACTCTCAACAGACATGCAGCGTCGAGGGACCAGACAAATTCAAGCCGTACGCAACTCTGATGGTACTGCAAGGGCTATGCCAACTCGGAACCAAGCATATGTTTCCGGTTGGTGAATCTAAGACTTGTGCAGAGGCCAGTACGCTGACAGCTCAAAGACTCGGAGACTGACAGCACAGATGTGGATTCAATCGGCTCCCCACGTCCAAACACTGCAGCAATTTTTGCCACAGACTCCCAGCTTGAGTTACTGGCATTGTCAGATGATGCGGTTGAGCGTTATAATGAATCCAGTTGGTACTCAAGCTATACTACAATCTTACAACTAACCGGATCTGTTTTGCCAAGGTCAAGACAATTTGGCCTCATTGGCCAACCATCCCGTGTTTCATGATATGGGAGACTACCTCAAAGACTTCCGCTATGAGCCTGTAGCTGTTACGTCTGGGCAAGGTCCGGCTCCGACCACTGGGATTTCACCCCCTCTCCAGCTCAGTACGGAGCTTGAAGTCACAGAGTATGGTCAGCTGGCTTTGTAGCTCCGATATTAGACTAAATCACTCTCTTATAGGCAATCCAATAATACCAGTCTTGCCAATGGTCGGCCACGTGCCGAGACTCAGATTCAAGTGGGCACTCTATCTGTCATCCTTAACTGTCGGTCAACTAACATGTCATTCATTCTCAAAGACCACCCAGGATATCTTGGACCGTGATTTTGGATCTGAATGGGATCTCTACAATACGCTCAACGGTGCTGGTGAGAAGGCGATTATTGGAACTCGTCTTTATCGACAGACTCGGGATCGCTATGGCTTACAGCGCCAGGAGCCTATCATGGTAGAAGGGGTTGAAATGTCCCTACTAGACGTTGCAACTTGGATGCACAATAGTCAGGGGACCATCGAGAACTGGGGCAAGCTTGAGAAAAAGTTTACTTTCATCCAGATGCAACTAAATCAGATCGAGAACCCACTACCAAAGCACGACCTGATGTTGAAGATGCTAGGGATGGTTGAGGCTGGTAATGCTGGGGCTCAGCTTGCGACGCTAGATGGTTTGAAAACCTACCTTGCACGTTGTGAGGCGTTAATCTGAGGTGTATATGTAGTTGTTGTAAATGTAGCTGTCGGAGTACAATCTCGTAACAGAAAGCTTGTAGAACCTTTTTGAAAATAGGTGTTTTGTGCTTTTGATTCAAGAAGGACTTATTGTACCCTTGAAAGCGGTTTAAAATAAACAAATAAGAGATTACAGTCACGTGCCAGAGCCACTATGAGATGTGGCAAACCTAATTTGCCACCTACTTTGTACTATCCACCATCATGAGTATGTCAGAGACTGATGATCCAATATTGAATGGGATGCGATATGCCTACCGAAATCTCCAGCAAGAGGTCATTCGCTCCCTCAATACCCAACTTGGAGATGCACAACAACTTGGAATTACTCGGGGGCGAGCCATAGCGTTACTTGACTATATCAATCAAGTAAGCCTGATAGAGCACTGAATTCGAGCGTACCCTGATATTTGTGTACACTTTCCAGCATGTAAATCATATACCAACACAACAGGAGCTACTGGATGCCAGATCATCCATTTCTGCTATGATAGACGATCTTGATCATGGCTGTACTCGTTCTATAGATCCACTTGCCCCTGGCGAAGCTATTGTAGCTTCCTATACTGTCAGCAACAATCAACCGGGGCGGCCAAGGATTGAGATTGACCCTAGTCTACTAGCTCATGCTCTGGAACTTCGAGGCTCACATGGACTAGGCAATGTCTTTGACTGCTCCGCTCGGACTGTTCGGCGACGTGCACTAGAACTTGGACTAGCGGAACCCAGTCACCCTTTGCGGCAAATCAGAGTTACGGAGGATGGTCAGCTTGAAGAAGTCTACGTTCCCCCCAATCGATCATTCTCTGAGATATCCGATGAGCAACTACTACGCCTTGTTTCTGAGGCTCTCGTCGTATTTCCATATTTTGGCAACAAACTCATGAGCGGATACCTAAAGTCCATTGGCACACATGTACCAAGAGAGCGTGTTCGACATGCGCTTCAAGAAGCCCGAGGTGCACCGGCTGTATTTGGAACTCGTCGAATACATCGGATAACCTATCGTGTTCCTGGGCCAAACTCACTTTGGCATCACGACGGTCAACATGGTAAGCTCGAATCTGTGATACATATCATTGTCTGATTTCTCTTTCATTAGGCCTGGTTCGATTCAAGATAGTCATACACATGTTTGTGGACGGCTATTCACGACTAGTAACCGGCGTGGGTGTCCACAACAACAACCTTGCATTGACAGTCTTGGCACTCTTCCACAAGGCGCGTGCTGCGTATGGGACTCCAAGTCGAGTGCGAGGAGATCATGGGGTTGAGAACGTAGCTGTGGCTAATTGGATGGAGGCTGAAAGAGGGCTTGATCGTGGCTCCTATATATGGGGCAGGTAAGTGAGCATAGGGGAAAAATTTGTTCTCTCTCACAAACCGTGTTTTAGGAGTGTACATAACACTCGCATTGAACGACTCTGGTACGACATTACGGAAGGTTTTGGGTGGAAATGGAAATGTTTCCTTCACGACCTTGAAGTTCATTACGGACTCGTCCCAACACTTGAAACGCACCTGTGGCTATTACACCACCTATTTCTTTCAGCCATAAACCAGGACGCCCAAGAGTGGATGCATGCATGGAACTCTCATACGCTGGCACTTCGTGACGCCCGAAATGCCTCGCCAAAAGACCTTTTCTTTTTTGGCATGTTGGAGCATGGCCCGCGGGGTCTTGATCGTCTAGTGGATGATCAGCAAGAGATGACGGCTGAGGAGATAGAGGACTACGGTATTGACTGGCAGGAGATGGAAGACCAAAACATGATGACTCATTTTTTTGAGAACAATCAGCACGGCGGTGGTATTGGCCCGCTGCCGGACCAGGAACAGGACGTGAATGAAGGGGTAACTGTTGATGCGCCGCATGCTCCAGAGATAGGAGATGATCTGGAGTATTTGATAGACGAGGCAATTGTGGACCGGTGAGTCTATTAAACGCAACTTCACTCTGCACTTAACGATTTCTCTGAAATCCTATGTAGCGGGGTGAATATATTATCAAGGGATATGCTGGTTCGCCGTCAAGTATGGGAGATAGGCTTGGAAGTAATGGAAAACTACTTGAATGTGTAGGGGCTAGCGGAATGCCCTGCTCAGCGTCTGTAGTCTGTTAGGGCCCTACAGACAATCTGTAGATTACAGGGCCATATATAGTGATTTGACGAGCACGTCAATTACTCCTCGACTTGATGAACAATGATGCATATTTGTTCTCAGTGTACAAGTCACTCAGGGTGATATGTCTGCTCTGAAGTCAGAATATATGCTCCCTGGCCGGCCAACTCAAGTAAACAACGTATTCAATCCAAGTTTGGCGAAGTCTTACGGATTCTATACGTGTGCGAGAGACCCATCTGCATGAAGCGCCGCGCGCTTCACTGCCTGTATGCGTCGCCTCGCATCCGCATTTACTGACCACACAATTGTAGGACAACGGATGACACGGGATAACTATTCTCTAGGGCACTGGGATAACACTCGGTTATTTTTTTGAAAAATTAAAAAAAAATTGTACTCAGAGTACGTGAGGAAAAACTTGTATATTAGAGTAGTATGGATATATAGCAAGTAAGAGCATGGTAAAGTGAGTCGTTCTTCACGTGTGGTGATGAGGAGCATATGCACGAGCAACACAATGCCTCCTATTCATCGTCTTTGCACGCGCAATAGTCGGGTTGAAAGGGGGATGAACGGGTGGAGAAGCGTAGGTACGTGAGTAACTTTCAATCGCCTTCGCTCGAGAGCGTTCCAAACAAAACCTCGAAGGGTAAGATCTCCGTGACGGACCAGATGATATCATGCGCTGGGGCTGGATGTAGAATTCTCATGTATATACTCGAATGTTCTGGAATATAAGTGGCTCATGTAACCGAGTCAAGTGTATGCGCAGTCTACGCGCAGTAAGGAGTATACCTGACTCACAGGTATTCGTAGGGTATAAATAAGGGCGCTCGTGCGCCCTCTCCTACCCATCTTCGCTTTACACCACACTCTTTGTATAACATGTTTTATTTCTCTTTATAAATACATTTGATTTCTATACTGGATTCGAGTTGGTGGAGGCTGACGAAAGCGGCTAGGGCTGTTGCTCGCCCTCCCTTGGGGCGGATTCCGTCCAATACGTGCACCCTCAGGAGCATTGGCCACAGTCATGGCCCGGTTTCGTCTATCCCGCTCCCTTTCCCACTCTTGGTCGCACTCTCGGACTCGCGTTGACTCGGCCGTGGGAGCAGCATTGTTGGATTTGGGTTTTGAGGAGTCCGGTTGATGAGACTTGCAAGCGGCTTTACCTCTTCGTCGAGGTCCTTGATCATGTATAGTCAATGGTCCCCGTCAGTGCTTGGCTGTACAAGCCATTGCAAAGTCGCCAAACACGCATATGAGCAACGCGATTGTCCATCAATAATCCTACTCCGTTCCTTGATAGCCTCTTTGTCTGCATCAAGACTATCTCCACGCACAGGCGGAAGCAAAGCAAGTAGATCGTGCATCACGTAGATACTTTGAAACAGGGCCGGCGCGTGTGCAGTTCGTTCATTTGTGGACAAGGAGCGAGTGGGCGGGGATAAAAGAACCGAGAACGCTTGGATAAGTAGGTTATCGAGATAAGACGGCGTCGAGGGGGTGACGAGCGACATCGAGACGTGGTGCCTGATAATAGCCACCGCGGAGTTATCGGACAAGTAGACCAATTGGCTAAATAAGGCCGTAGTTAGAGGCGGTTTGATGGGAGTCAAAAGGTCAACCTTTCGAATAACGGTTGCGAGCGTTTGTAAGACTGGGTTTATCGTAGGCGAATCCACGCTTGATCCAGCCACAATATCCAAAATCCTTTTGGTCCTACAACTACAATTAAAAATTAGCCAAAAACAACACCCAACGAAAAATCCCACTTGCCCATAAATCTCAAACAACTGCATAGCAACACCAACAACCTCACCCACGACCCAGCCCCCTCCCCCAATCCCAAACGCCTTTTCGTTCTCCACAGCCTCCTGAACCAAATCATCCACAGTCCCAAGCGTCTCGACCAGCACAGCTCCGACCGGCGCGCCAGCTTTAACCACCGACTCGACCCACGGGGAGAACGCATGGCTGAGCACGCCCACTATCCGGTCCGTCTCCCACACACCACCACTCCCAGCCTCCTTCGGACTCTTTGCTGAACATGGGCTTCATCAGCTCCATCTCGACCACGTCGGAAACCACCGTCGTCGAGGTCACGTTCGTATTGTCGTTAGTATTGGTATTG
>WSTJ01000455.1:0-24663 GCA_019623705.1 Ceratobasidium sp. 428 | reverse complement strand
TGGCTGATTTCAAATTAGCCACGGAGCTCACCGGTATCACGTAATCTCCATGGACTCCACCACGCGGCCTTCCGGGGGCGCCATGCAGGTCCCTACTTCCGGATAGCACTCGCCCGATAAGTCTCATGTTTGGGCCATATAATTTTTATAAATGAATGCTTTAGTATGACTAGCCTATATACAGGAGAAGCATGAAAACTCATGATGCTTGAGTTCCCACGCATTTTATTCGTGGTTCGCCACTTAACCACTCGTGCATTTATTCAATGATTATTGATAGTAATCGACTAGATTTCAAGTGATTTACACATCTACAGGTTCACCTGGGCCAATACAAGCCAATCTGAGCAAAACGGGTAAAAAACGGTGCTAACAGGTTAAATAATCCTAACATAAGCTACAATGTAGAATCAACAAATCAAAGCTTGCTCTCGTCAATCGGGGGACATTGAGTTTTGAGCTTTGCTAGAGTAGAGTCAAGGTCCCGGAACAACCAATCAGAAATAAAGCTTCGCGAGTAGTTTATGAGCATCTCGTGGCAGCCGACTACAGCCTCAAGGTAACTGTCGTCCGGTGTTTCTAAATATGGGTAAATGTATGTGTGGAGAAACGAGGCTAGTCGGCCAATGACAGGAGCGAGTTGTTCAGACCAGTTGTGGTCAAACTTCCGGACAGTACCCCGTAGACCGTACTTGGTACTCAGTAAACGTTTCTTGTAGGCGGCGATCTCATCCCAGCCGATTTGACGCAGCTCTTCAATAACCTCCTGGGCCGTCTCGTTGATTTGCCAGCTGTCTTCCTTCTGCGAATGATGCGCGACGACCCAGACTAGCAGCCACAGCAGGGACTCCACGTCGTGGATGAACGTACGGGCAGCCGGTACTCCAGATATATGTGCCGTCGATAACTGGGCGGAGACAAACGTAGGCAGACCCTGGAATAAACATGCATGATAAGTGAGGTTTGTGACGGGCAATAAAGCAGCTGGTACCTACCGTCCAGTCTGTGCGTACCTCGCCTTCAGGTCGGTCTTCATCTACGATGAGCTCTGTGTCGTGTACGACACACACAGGACCGCGACAGAGGCTTGTGACTCTGGCCATACGAGGGCTGAAACGTTCGCTGGGATATCTATGTCACCGGTCTGCGAACGCAAAGGGTCGAACTGCTTGCTCGGTATCCTTTCGCACGCTCGTCCCCTTGGCGGTCCGGTTCCACATGCCCGCGCTCGCTTGCGCCTTTGGCGCCTTCAGCCACGATCCCAGGCCGTAGTGCTTGGTTACGCTGATTAGTAGTAGGTTGTATGCGCTGACGTCACAGCGCATCTTCCCCGCCTCGGTGAACGCCATGATCCCTATCAGACGAAAAGTCAGTTGCGCCTCGCTAGCCGAAGACAAAGATACTCACCCATCAGCGCGTCACGGATGGCTAGCAGCAGATGATACGAGCTCTGAGCATCGAACAGCGACGTGCCTCGCGGCATCAGTATGTCGCTCTTCACTCGCTTTTCTCGCACAACAGAGATTTGGGGCACTGGTCCAGGCGCCCAAGGGCCGTCCGAGCCAGGCGAGGTGGCGGATGTAGGTGGTAGGCCGGCACTGTTCTTGTGGATCGAGCTGATCGACGGCCCCGCCACAGCCCTGCTGACTCCTTCACTCAGAAGAAAGAACGAAGCGTAGGACGAGACTTCGAGTTGATCACCGAACTTCAGCTTCGTGCTGTATTTACCGCTGTAGTGCGCCTTCAGCTGACACACTCCGAAGACCCCTTCGAACATCGACAACGTTTCTCCCTCGTCTGGTAGTCCACCCGGGCGCCAGATGCTCTTGCATACGTCTTCTCCCAGCGCGCACACGCATGTCGCTCGTCCAGGGCATCCCTTCCGATAGCATAGGAGCTCGCTAACCACTTCCGCGTCGCAGCCATTGAACTTGAACAGTGTCTCCACCATCTTCAGCTTGCTGTTCGATCTGAATCAACAGCGAGTGTCGTATCCAAACTCGTCGGGACTGATCATGAGTAGAGTGATCAGGTGCCCCACGAACTCATGCGCCTCGTCGGATTTGAACAGGTCCAGGTTGTACGAGTGGATCAGACCGGAGCGGTCGAAGCGGACGAAGTTGACGATATATAAGACCCGCACAGCGAGAACCCAAACACGTGCAGTCGATAGATCTGGTAAGCGAATGTGGCCCGGGCGTAGTGCGTGAGCTGCAGGTACGCTTTATATTGGCTATTCTCATCGCTATGAGACTTGCACTCGAGCAGTAGGTCCATAGCCTAAATAGTACACTGGTCGTAGTGGGGAGTCGCTATTCGAAGATGGAATGAGATAGCTTGAGGTCTCGCCGCCTAGTGTTTCACAGCCCGGCGGCCCGAGCATCGTTGAGTCGTCGTGTCTCTCCGGCTAGGTCTGTAAGCACTGAGGTTGCTACCCTACACGTGTATGCATCACCTAAAGCCTCAAAACAAAGAATCATGCTCACAACGATGTGGTCTATACAACTTCTGAAGGTAGTCCTATTTCCTTGCACTTTTTGGATCCTCTCTAGTAGAAGTCCACCGAAACAGCGTTTTAGAGCGTAAAAAACACGCACATAGATATAGACTGTAGGTGTGCATCCCGTCTACCATCAAGTGAGGTTTCAACGATCGCAGACCAGACTGTATGCAACACAACTTGTGCGGTTTGATGAATGGTTGGGCCGTGAACCCGTTTTTCACCGGCCGATTCTGGAAGTACGCACACGACTCGTACGAGCGAGCACTTTTGAACAGGGCAAGGACCGTTGGATATACCTCGATGTAAGCAAAGGCTGTGATTCAATATTATCCCTTATGCATACGATAAAACTCACAGAGATTAAAGACCATAAGCAGCCCCGCCAAAATTCTCAAACCGGTGAGTCCCAAGCTTGTATATGGAGTAGACTGAAATAGTAGACCCGGGTACGAAAAGCCATGTATTCAGCTAATACCAAAAACAGAATGTATCACTTTGTGTAATCATTAAGCACAGTGCGACAAGGTAATCGAGACGTGGAGTCAACAGTGTCTGAAACGCAGCACCGTAACCTAGGGTATTTTTTGAACAATAGGTCCCCCATGACTTGTGGGCTCATGCCACCCCGATAAACTGGCACGCACTGCTCAAGATACAGTTCCCGGACATAAAAATTATTGATGAAGGTCTGTAGATATCCATATCCGATTTGGCACCGAAGCAGGATGACGGTTAAGCGAGGAAACGGCGTTGACTGAGATGAGGTTGCTCCCAATCCCCTCATTGACAGAAAGTTCCACTGATGATTCTCTAAGATAAGAGTGCGAAGTTCAGAGAGCGGTAACCAGGTAGGTGACAAATTAGTGTCTGCTCGGTAAGAGCATAAATGCAATACAGATATTCGAGCACCGCGGAAAAAAGCCACAAGTTCGTCATGTATGTTCAAATACCCCGTGAAGCTTAAGCTTAGCTCGACGGGAGTGTCCGGCAGTCCGATCAGAGATAAAACTAGCCTTAGAGAGTTGTTCTCTATACCAAATAGCTTCAGAACCTTCAAGGAGCCAAGTATAACTGGATCGGAGCTGACCCATTCTCCCTCCCCGATTATATCTATGCCCCCAAGCTTTAGTATAGATATAGCCGGGCTTGCAGATAGGATATTGGCGAGCTGTGAGATTGGTATAGAATCAGGTTCTTTGGTTAAGTCGAGCCGAAGATCGGTGAGATCTCGATAAGCATTGCTGTTGTAGCTAATCGTAACGCCCTGCAAATGGAGCGTATCAAGTGACAACAAGATATCATCCGCATTTTTCGTTTTTCTAGTGCGCTTTACACTTGGGGTTTGACCTGCTTGGACACGTAGCAGAACACCAGAGGTCGGGCGAGACACTAGCAAAGACTTGGAGAAAAGCGGGCTACCATAAAATAACCACATTTTTAGCATAGCAGGGATAAAGGCTGAAGATTTGCTTCGCGACTGTATATCGAGACTACGGACACGACCTATATGGGGTTCGAGTAGTTTCACGACTTCTTCAGCCTCGCCTTCGAGCGTAGGTTCGCCATCTGTTGAGTCTGTGTCTAGCTCATGCGCATGTATATGTATGGGATAGTCTTTGGTGCGATCCAGCAATAGTTTAGCCAGTCTCTCCCGGGTGCCTGGGCCAATGTCAATATGAGACCACAGGTTTGGTGTATTTGTCGCAGTTTGCCTCCAGTAAGTACACACCGCAGCCGGACCATGGGGCCCAAAGTCTTCGTCATGTACGCAGTGACTTTTCGCTAGAACAAACACGTAGGACAAGATTTCTGGCGGCAGCTTGTTGACCCGAGAAAGCGTTGTAGACTTATTCCTCAGGACCGTTAACGATGTGCGCGCGCTACGCAGTTTTTCTTCTTCTAGCTTTAAAGTCTCAAGGAAAAAATCCACGGTCGCAAGTGCTTCTTCAATACCATTAGAGTAGTATGCAGGCCTAGCACAAGCAGTCTGGAGAACGGCACAGGCGGAGACATAGAGATTGATTGTGGTAACTAGCACTGAACGGGCATTTTCCCATTCGTTTAGAGCAGACTTTATGGTTGTACCTATTTCCACAAACGAAGAGGAGTTGCCAGTACTGGTACTAGCCATTGACAGGGTGGCTAGACTCTAGGCTTTCTCCCTGTTGTTCGATAAGCGTACAATATATATCTGCTGATTACTACGAGACTAACACGTTGGATTACTGTGATCGAGGTTGGGTCACTCAATCTCGGTTGTGGTGGGGTAGTGGTTGTCGTCGGGTTGTCGGTATATTTAATCTGTGATAAGCTGCCCAGCGCTTGAATGGCACGTGCCCTTTAGTCAATGCCGATCCACCCACCGGCAGGCTCTCATTAATCCATTTTCAAGTCACTTCGATGAGTACTTATAAGCGCCAAACGGCCTGTCGGGGCCTTATTTATGTACCATAACCTCATATAGTGATGCAGGTCTGCCAGATCCTCCACAGAACCACTCGATCTGCGCCCTCTCACCTCAATTCTAGTCTAATATATCTTACTACCGCCGCACCAAACAGTCCATCGGTGTTCTCAACCAAGCTTGCGGCCGGACCCTTTTTGGATGATTTTGTAACGAACAACGTCGATGCCGAAGAACAAGGAGCTTCCACTGTGGGAAGTCGCGGGATTTTAACTAACTCCGATGGACTCTGTCGGATTTCTGACAGTCCACGCAGGATTATAGGGGAGTCCCGTCAAAACACGAGTCCAGGCGAGTCCATTTTTGCTCACCTGTCGTGGGTTTGGCATCGCGTTTGGACTTAGAAGGACCTCATCAGGGATTTGGTTCAAGTCCGGGACCGAAGAAAGTCCCTCAAAGGAGTTTAATTAAGTCCAGAACGGGGATATTGATTGGCTGCGAAAATCATAGTATATAAAGGAAAGTTATGCGTGTAGAATGCATATGGTAATATAGATACTGCAGCTAATGTCGGTACAATACAGGCATATGTATCTAGTGCAATGGATGAATGAGTACTTACTACGAAACTGTACAAAAAGATTACGATTTACAAGACTAAAACGCTGTTCAAACTGAGTGCGAACAACTAAAGTGACAGAATGCAAAGTAGAAAATACTAGAAATAAACTAGAGCGATGTGATGGTTGGCCTTTGTGAAAAGGTTTGTGTACGAGGGCGAGCCGAGATAATACGAGGATGTGGGAGGCCTTGGATTAAAGAAGCGAAGTGTGCTGGCAGTAGTAAACCTTCATGTTCCGTACGGAAAGTTGCTTGCGGCGCCACTCCGGCCATTCCCCCAAGAGAACAGACGAACCCGTCGCGCCAGTACGATCAACGGGAGCGCGGGGATTACCGACGCTCACGGCTGAACACGATTATACCCAATGCGCGGGCACTCCCGTGTATCAACCATATGTCCAAGTCATTGGATGCGAACCATGTGTCTGCGGCGCAAGAGATAAACATCAGGCGCGTGGAGCGCGGCCGTACCGTGGCTAGTCAAGCCGTGTCCTCTGCTGGTCGGGGGTTGCAGCCCGGTTGATGGGGCCAGCCGGGTGCAGAAGTTTGTATTCGTACTGCGGCTCAGATACGCACGCATGTCCTAAGTCGCGGGATGGCCGTGCAGGCCTGGTTCAATTGAGCAGCAGCGTGCGTGTCGGGCAGGTCTTGGACCACGCATGGGCGTGGCAATTTTCGGTCCCATTCTGTGTTGGCGCGAGTAGCGGGTACATGTGTTGTTGGGGGCGGTTAGAGAGGATGGTCGGGCGCAGGTGGTGGTATCGCACTGGTTTATGCGCCAAGCGTTGCCTCCGCGTAGCACGGCCGGTGGTGCGCGCGGCACTGCCGCCCTTTCCCCTCCATAATTAGGTCCACCAACGGGGGCTGCACCTAGCTATGGTCACCACTTCGTCCCCGAGACCTCGAACGTCTGCGCGCGCTCGCCTGTTGCGGCAGAGACGGCAACTACAGGCGAACCCGCGATTGGACCTAAACCGGGAGGCATAGGCTGTGGCTGGTTCAGATGCGTGAGTGGATATTGGGATTGGGTATGGTTGCCAGTCGACAATACTCTGCGCTAATTTGCCCGGAGATAGCATCGGCTGCTGGACCACTGGCAGACTAGACTCTTGCTCCTCTCATCGTGATCGAGGTCTTCGTTGAACGGCACAATGCCCGTACCGAGCGCACGCGTGCCTTGCTGGTTCTGAGGTGAGAGGTGGACCAGGAACCTTGGCTGGCTGCTGGACGTAGGTATTATGCGACGCGGACCGACCACGTCCGTACAGCTGCTCCTCGTGCAAATAAGGTGGAGCCGCGCCGGGCGCTGCTCGCGTCATCTCTCGCCCCCACAGACCGTTCGGCGATTGCATCGGCATAGGCGGCAGGCACTATGAATGGGGAAGCGTGTCACCTCGGCGCAGCCAGTGGAGACATGCGGAACCCGTGCGAGAGGTAATGGAGTGGCGTACAAGCGTGGTTGGCGGGGGTATCCGGTAGGCCTGACCGGGGTGTTACGCTTTGAGCGCGGGGACAGAGAGCATTGAGCGCGTATCACGCGGCCGTACCGTGTGCTGTTGGGCATATACTCGGCAGGTCGCTTAGTTACAATCCAACTTGGGGGAACTTGCTAATTGTGGCGGCACATGTTTGCGCCTGGGCGCGAACGTGTTGCTTGTTCCATAACGAGGCGCGGGAGGTGGTCGGAAGAGGTGGGATCACCCAACCGAAGCAGGGGCAGCGGTGCGAGTCTGAGCGCCAAGGGACAGCAGATACCAGAGTAGCAGCGAGCAATGGCTGTCATGTCAATCGGCAGCGAGTGAGGGTGTGGCAAATGTGCAAAAAACGGCTAAGTTGTGGTTGTGTTGCGACCCTGGGCGGCGTATCACGTGCCATTTTGCTGTAGTTCGGGTGGTCCCTTACCTTGTTCGCCGCCACCCCGCCCGACCAACAACAGACAACCCCAACCATTCACCACATCTCGCCTACCTCTGCAACATCCTAGTCCACCACAACTCCCGCCCTTGCGTATTTCTTCGCTTACGCCCTCCATCAAACTCGCCTTCACTGCTATGCCTGTGCTTGCTCTCGCGCCTCGAGAACTGGTTTCCGCCGCTAGTGTTCCTTCCAACCACCAGCCCTTTACCGCTCCGCTCCTGCTGCCCGAGCTGGCGACGACAGCCACGAACGGCTCCAACATCTTGCCAAACAAGAGGCCGATCGTATCCACGCCGCAGTGATCGGAAACTGACTCGCTAGTTGACTTCGCCTGAAGAAAACCAGTTTTTGGAACGGAACATCAAGCGATGTATCGTCGAGGTGTACCGCGAGTCAGAGATGCGCACCACAGGCTTAGATATAACGGTAAGTCAATCGCGCGTCATAACTGTTCGGCCCAGCCCTTACTGTCTCCCGCTCCATCCCCTATGTGTACCAACGCTCGCAATCGCCCAGTGTGTATCGCAATCACATGACCCACCCGGTTCTCTACGCGCCTATGTACACTGACTTGTCCAAGTAGCCGTGTCACTGACTGGCTCACTCACCTGCATACACAGCTGGTGCGTACGGCTGTTCTTACGCTCAGGCCTCGCTAACCCATACAATAAACCGCGATCTTGTCCTTACCAACGCCTGCTTTCTCTCCCCTACGCTAAACTGTCCGCTTTCCCTTTTATAGCTTCCGTACATGACACTACAGCGCGCGTACTATTGTGATGTGCTCCCTTAGACTTCACTCTCGCCTTTCATTCGAGTGTAGCACGCCTTGAGGCACTTCCTGTGAGTCCGCGCCCTTTTCTTGTCCGTACCTGTACTCACCCACCCACTCTCTTGTTGATACTTCAACCGGTGACGCTAGGCAGCGACGGCAAGTAGACCGCCCCCACAACAACCTATATGCCTCGGCTGCCCCGCAGCACCTCCTTTGGCAGGTATGTGCTTGGAGCGCGTCAGTTACGGTGACGCACAAATATCCCCTCGCAAGCAGACATTTTTTCTCTCTATGCTTAATTTTTCACTTTTGAATGTTTACGATGCTAAGGCTTACGATGCCAGTATTCATGCTCAAATTGATATCATTCTATGCGCATACACCCAGTGGAACGAGTGACCTGGACAGCATGGAGTCGGATGGTAAAGTCCACGAGTGCAATAAGTGAAAAGACTATAAGGAGGACTAATTAAAAGTCCTCCTGGACTAATACCGGTGGACTTCCGGCAAAATCCCTGGAGTATTTTAAAATCCAGAACAGGACTTCTGGAAATCCACTGGACTTATTTAGCGGCCAATTTGTGGACTGAAACGGCAGTTTTGGGACTTAAGTGGACCCTTCTGGACTTTTTTGTATTAGACGTTGATGTTTCTACGCTTGAATTGAAGCCCTGAAAATGGACTTCTAGTAAGTCCCGGCGGGCCCGAATATAAGTCCTGTCTAGGACTTCATTCAAATCCCCGCAGGGACTTAGCTGAAATCCCGCGACTTCCTACAGTGTTCGGGAACAACTTTAGGAAACACTTCTCAGTGAGTGCTCGACTGCGTAGTCTCTGGAGGACGCTAGCAACAAGGGTCCGACTTGATAAAGAATAGATACTCTATAGAAATTAGCTTCTTGGCTCGAGCTGTTAAGCTCGTATGTGGGGTATAGATGACCGGTATTACCGGTAGCTCCTACGGAGCACGTTATATACATAACAGCACAGAATATACGAGAAATGACGCATCACCTACTACGTGTAACAGCACGTAGTGGTATACATAATAAGTAGTCAGACACGATATAAGTACGCATCATACAATTTCCAGGCCAGTCGATTCGAGCCAATCTTTGCTTAGTCATACACCGTAACAAAAACTATACAAGTGCACTGATATGGTGAGCGCAAATCCACCCATCCGTTCAATCGGCCTTGGCCGGATACGCTCCCTTGATGATATCTGCCGCCTTCTCTCCAATAGCGAGCGCGGGCGCTTCCTACAACACAAAAGATTCACATTCAGCACAGCTACACAAAGAGAAAACTCATTAACCCCGGCCTCAAAACGCACCGTGTGACCTGAAATAATTGTCGGCATCACGCTAACATCGACAACCCTCAGCGCTTCGACCCCATACACCCTCAACCGCGTGTCGACAACGGACCCGATCCGTGCGGTACTAGTCGGGTGATACAACGTCTCGACGCGTTCGCGGGTCACGCGCGCGAGGGTTTCGTCGTCTGCGTCTAGGAGGTCGTGGTCTAGCCCGGGTGTGCGATCTGCTTGATCGATGATGCTCCGTAGCGGTTCGGTCTGGGTGAGACGTAGTGCGAGACGGATGCCCCGAACAAAAGTGTCAATATCGTGCTGTGTACTCAGGTAGCTGGGGGGATGTTAGTAGCAGTTGTATGCGCAGCCTTTTTTACTCACTTGGGGTCAATGACGGGTGCATCAAACGGATTATTGCTGCGCAACGTAATTTTTCCCAAACTCGTTGGCCTGCGTTTGGTCAGATACGCGATCATAGAGACGCTTTTATGCACGAACCTCAAAGGAACCGTAGTAATGGACATCAAATCGCCATCTGCCACAAATTCTTTTCCGTGGTTCTTGAACGCAATTGGCATTGCAATGAGTTCCAAGTCGGGTGCTCCAGGGCCGGACGATGAATCTTCACTCAAGGGTGAGAGACCCGGGAACAATTTGGAATCATCAGAGCGCAAGAAACATGCAGCCTCAGATATCTGTATGACAAGAGTGAATGAAGTAAATACATTTATGGTGGAAAAATTAGCTCACATTTGTGGTCAATGGCCCTGTTTTTGTTAATAAATATTGGGCAATCACTTTGGAGCGCCTCAAAGAGTTGTATACGGACTTGGCTCTAACATGGTCAAGATAATTCAGCGATTCTCCGACGATTGTTCTAAACCGGACTGGAACCACTGGATGGTCCATAAGATGATCCCCAACACCAGGCAAGTCCTGGACTACGGGAATGTTGTGTTTGTTCAGCTCCTCCGCTGGTCCAACTCCAGAATTCATGAGTATATGCGGAGTGTGAACGGCACCAGCACTAGCGAGAAGCATTATCCAACAGCTTAAACAATAAATCCGACTATACATACCATGAAATTACCTCCTTGCGAGCTCGTGCTTGATAACGAGGAGCATCTTTGCTTCGGGCGAACTCGGCTCCGACGGCACGTTTCCCTTCAAAAAGGATTTTTGTAACATGCGCATTTATGGCTACGGTTAGGTTCGGACGGGCTAGAACCGATGGGGTAAGGTATGCTGCCTCGGCAGAGCATCGAGTGAGGGTCGGCCCAATGTATGTCATAATCTGAAATATCTCTAATCAAGCAAAAAATATCGAAGCAAGGCGCAGTATCATACCCTAGAGACTCCGAGAGTACCTCTGCAATTAACCAAATCACATTGTTAGCACTATGCCCCGTATAATGAACACAGGCTTACCGGTCCGTGTTAAACTGATCCATACGAGTCATAAGCAACAAACCAGATATTTCGCATGGTACTCACGTCCGGGTTTCGAGGCATCCCGATAGCCTCACACGCAGAGACGAAGGACCGAGAGACGTTCGAGTAGTTGCTCCTAAACCCAGTCTTGAAGCGCTCGTCATATTTTAGCCAAGACCCTGATCGGATGTTGACCCATCTGAACAGGACCGTTCATACCTCGTTTCGATTCGTCCACTGGGTAGTCGGGGTGAGGATAAAACGTCTCGAATTTGCGGAACGAGCTGCAATGATCCAACATGAGCGCTGAAAGTGCTTACCACTGCGAAGCGGGCGGGTTACTTTTGGAAATGCTCAAACCCCCACTCTTTGCCTTCAGATTCTTCAGTCGCTTTGCTCCACTCATCGTAGTCAGTCGAAGCGCCATAGTGGAACCTTCATGCAGGACATGTGATTAGCTGAAACCGTCTCGACGTGTAAGAAGCTCACATCATAGAATTTGAGGAAGAGCCTGTAGAGATGATTATGAGAAACTTGACCTAGAATCAGACAATCGAACTTAAGGGCTCACATCCGCCAAGTAATTTCGCTATAATGCGTTAAGCGCTAGGTTACTGTTAGACAGCGCATGCCCAAGCTTACCTCGAGTCCAAAATAGCTCGCGATCGTTACAGTTTCGTTGAGGCACAGTGTAGAGATTCCAGTCGTACTTCGTCCTCATGATTTGACCGTAAGCCGCGGGCACTGTTGAAAACTGAAGGGCAATACCACTAATATCACCTTGAGCCTAAGAGCTTAGGTAAATTTATTAAGTACTAGTATACCTTGTTCCAGCCTCGAGGAGTAGAACCTTGTAGTCTGACCGTTCCGATAAACGCGAAGCGAGGACTGACCCCGCTGTGCCTGCTTGGTTGTGAGGGTTCCCGTTTTAGTCCGCATCGCAATGCCCTGAACCGCGTACCTCCGCCAATAATAATAAAATCATACTCGAATTCTCCATTTGACTTTTGGTTTGAGGTAGCGGTAGGCTTTCCAACCGTCTCTGGATTGTTTATGAGGCCGCGCTTGATGGTTTGTCTAGCCAGCCCTTGAAGTAGAAGAGCAATTATGGCAAGGATAGCAGCTCCAGCTGCCGCAATGCCAAGTTGTTTTGCCTCTGGAGACAAAGACATCATTCCAGCTTCAGCCAAATGGGTAGTTTGTATGAGATTGGTAGATGGTTGTGCGCAAGACAGGGCGTTAGAGCTCAGCCGTGCTAGTGATCGATGCATAAGCGCCGCCTCGCGGCCACCACGCCGGTTGACGGTGTGGGTGAGGCGGTAGCACTGCATGGCCACCCTTCAATGCGCCTTCAAATATATGTGTCATATAGTTCTTAGGGTCGAACCGGCAATAAATTGCATTAAACGGAGAATACAAATAGAAAGAAAAGGGGGAATCATACTCATAAAACATGGTTCATACAAGGCTGTCCCGTCTCCCGCCACTTTTGAGTCTTCCCCAGTGGAAGTTCACCAAAACAACATTTTGGCCTGGAAGCAATGCGCATATAGCTAGATATGTGTACGTTCTATCTGTCATCAAGTGAACGTTCAAAGATCTTTAGGCCAGACCGTACAAGATACTGCTTGTGCGGTTCGATGGGTGGTTGGGTCGCGGACCCGTTCCTCGCCAGGCCCGGAAGTCACTGGCCTATTCTGAAAATACGTGCGCGGCCCGTGCGAGTGAACCCTTTCGAACAAGTCAAGGAGTGTTGGGTGTATTCCGACGAAAGTAAGCGCTACGATTTCGACTTCAGTTCCTAGGCATATAATAAAGCCTACGAAGATCAAAAGTCCAGAAGCAATCGTGCCAATGCTTGGGTCCAAAACCGGCGCCGTGAAGCTTGTACACAGGTAGACTGAAATCGTAGACTCGAGTACGAAAAAGCCATGTATTCTAGCTACTACTAAAGACGGAATGTATTATTTCATTTAATCATCAAGCACAGTGCGGCAAGGTAGCCGAGATGTTGAGTCAATGGTGTCCGAAACGCTGCACCGCAGTAGCCCGAGGTAATACAACAACAGAGCGTACCTCATGGCTTCCAGGCCAATATTACTCTCTTCAGCTGCCACGCACTGCTCAAGGTATAGTTCTTGGACACCAAGATCGCTAACGAGAACAATGAGGCTTTCAAAATGAACCCGGCATTGTAGTAAGATGACGGCTAAGCGAGGAAGCGACGTTGACTGGGATGAAGTCGGGCTAATATATTCCGCAATCGATGAGGGGAGGTGGTGGTTTTCTAATATCAGAGTATGAAGTCCAGAGATTGGTAACCAGGGGGGCGGCAAATCGGAGAGACGATATTCTGGACTATTATATGTCTCCTCGTGGCACAAATGTAACGTAGTTATACAAGCGCCGCGAAAAAAAGCCACAAGCTCATCGTACATATCTGAATACTCCATGAAGCTTAGGCTTAGTTCGACAGGAGAGTCTGGCAGTCCAATCAAAGATAGCACTAGCCTCAGAGAGTCGCTCCTCATACCAAATAACTTTAGGACCTTCAAGGAGCCAAGGTGAATAGGTCCAGGGCTGCTCCATCCTTCCGTGTCAGTTATATCGATGCCCCCGAGCTTTAGGATAGATAAATCTGGGCTTGAGGATAGGATATTGGCGAAGTGGAAAACTGGTATAGAATCGCGGAGGTTATTGGAGAAGTCGAGCCGAAGATCGGTAAGACCTCGATAAGCCTTGCTGTCATAGCTGATTGTAACGCCTTGTAAATGGAGCACCTTAAGAGATGACAAGACATCCTCTGCATTCTCACTCTTCGATCGGTCGGTAGGACGTTTGCTTCGGGATTTTTTAATGTGAACGCGCATCATACTGGCGGTTGGGCGAGATACCAGCAAATACTTAGAGGAAGTCGAGCTACCATAAGATAGCCACATTTTTAGCATAGCAGAAGTGAAGGATCGAGAGTCGCGTTGTGACTTTAGGACAAAACCACGAGCACGATGTATATGGGGCTCAAGTAGATCAACGGCCATTTTAGCCTCATCTTCAGGCGAGGATTCATTATCTGATGGGTTTGCGTCCAATTCGTGCGCATGTATGTATATAGGGTAGTCCTTCGTGCGATTCAGCAATAGTTTAGTGAGCCTTTCTGGAGTGCCTGGCCCAATGTCGATATGAGCCCACAGGTTTGGTGTATTTATCGCAATGCGTCTCCAGTCACTGCACACAGCAGCAGGATCATGAGACCCGAAGTCTTCGTCATGTACGCAGTAGCTTTTTGCTAGAATAAACACATAAGACAAGATTTCCTGCGGCAGCTTGTTGACCGGAGCAAGTGTGGTAGACCTGTTCCTCAAGGCCGTTAACAATGCGCGCGTGCTGCGTAGTTTTTCTTCTTCTAACTCTAGAAGTCCAAGGTGTGAGTCAACAATCAGCAGTGTCTCTTCAATCCCCGGGTATCCGCTCGAATGATATGCGGGCACAGCACAAGTTGTCCGGAGAGTGGTACAAGCAGAGGCATAGAAGTTGATGGCGTTGGAAAGCAGTGCGCAGGCGTGTTTCCATTCGTTTAGAGCAGAGTTTTTGGCCGCGCCTATCTCTACAAACGAAGAGATATCGCCAAGATTGGTAGCCATTGATAAGGTGGCTAGACTCTGTTGGTGCAAGAGACCATTGCGTCAATATGCTCTTCCCCTGTTGTTTTAATTAGCGTACGTTATATATAATGCTTGCCGTGAGTATAACACAATATGTTACTTTGGCCGCGGTTAGGGTCACTCAATAATTTCGGTTGTGGTGGGGGGTGGCGGTTGTTGGTAATGGTATATTTGATCTGTGAAGGTTTAGCGATGCCGGAATCGCCCGGCGCTTAATCGGCACGTGCTCTTTGGTCGATACCGACCCACTCACGGACCTCCCATTCCACTTTCGAGGCACTTCGATCATGCAAGTCTACCGGGTTCTCCCCAAAACTGTTCGCGTCGCGTCCTCTCGTGTCAACCCTAACCTGAGATGTCTTGCTACCGCCGCACCAAAATCTCCATCTGTGTTCTCAGCCAAGCTTGCGGCCGGACCTTCCTTGGATGATTTTGTAACGGACAATGTCGAGGCCGAAGAGCAAGGAGCCTCCAGAATAACTTTAGGAAACACTTCCCAGTGAGTGCCCTACTGCGTAGTCTATCAGCCTGTGACTCATATTGTGAACGTAGACCGCGTCTCCCTTCACACCTCAAGACTAAGATTCCGACCGGCCCCTCATATACCAACATAAAGAAGGATCTTCGTGGCCTCGGGCTTCATACCGTTTGTGAGGAGGCACGCTGTCCTAACATCGGAGACTGCTGGGGCGGTGGGAAAAAGGCCGCCACTGCTACAATCATGGTGAGTTGAGATTTTGCTGACTAATCTTATGAGGAGGCTGACGGACATCTAAATGAAATATAGTTGATGGGAGATACATGTACTCGTGGATGCCGATTCTGCTCTGTCAAGACTTCACGTACACCCCCACCGCTGGATATACACGAACCGGAGAATACCGCTGAGGCTATTAGTCGCTGGGGTCTGGGGTATATCGTCTTGACCAGTGTTGACCGAGATGGTGAGAAATGCTGTCAACAGCTCCTTTCCACTTGCGTATCAATGACATCATTCTAGATTTGGCCGATGGAGGCGCTGCGCACTTTGCTTCCACAATAGCTAAGATCAAGCAAAAGGCACCGTCGATACTTGTTGAGGCTCTAACTGGCGACTTTCAAGGCGACCTATCCTGCGTAGAACGAGTCGCGAAGAGTGGACTAGATGTCTACGCGCACAATGTTGAGACAGTAGAAGCATTGACGCCCTTTGTAAGGTACAGCGCTCACGTCAGTTCACCTCAGGCATAGGATTCACCTACATACAGAGACCGACGAGCAACTTTCCAACAATCACTCAAAGTGCTTGCCCATGCCAAAAAGTCGGGAGTCAAGATTACAAAAACGTCTATCATGCTTGGTGTTGGTGAAACCGAGGAGCAGGTCATGGACACCTTGAAAGGTGTGTATTGAAACGGGTTTCGAAACCGATACTAATGAACTTGTATCTTTCATAGCTCTCCGAGCAAATTCCGTCGACGTAGTTACGTTTGGCCAGTACATGCGTCCGACAAAGCGACATATGAAGGTTTCGCGATATGTGGAGCCTGCCGAGTTTGATATGTGGAAAGAACGCGCCGAGAAGATGGGCTTTGCATACGTCGCAAGTGGCCCGTTAGTGCGCAGCAGCTACAAGGTAAGCCGGGCGGAGAAAGCTATCTGGGTTGATCGCCTTATTAACACTCGCTGATAGGCTGGAGAATATTTCATTGAGAACATGCTTCGTAACGGATCTCATGACAAGGGCGTTTTGAAGACCACGCAACTTTTGTCAGACGAATCAGGGCTAGCAAGTCAGAAGGCTAGCATTATCAAGGAGTGAAGGACCAGTATGTAGGCTTTTTTGTATATGGTATGTATGCGGTAATGTATCTTAATATAGATTTGCGTGAACGAGCTAAATCGCAACATGAGAGCTCTTTTGAGTGCCGCGCGCTCCACGTATGGTACCATCAATATGCCGCAAAGGCACCTGGTAATCGACTAATCTTCTCATCGACTGAGGCGGCAGCACGAGCATTCCAGCTGTCTCCTTGCATCGTGGTTTGGATGTGCCTGTCGAATCGTCAAGGTAGGATTAGTTTGAGAATACGGCCTCTACAAAAGAGCGGCAACGCTTACATTTCGTACTTGAATCGGAGCTCCTGTACCTCAGACGACGGCGTTGTCAACGGGTCTTCGTGGTCGCTAATAAAACCCCAGTATTCGTGCGGTGGCGAATTGGGATCTGGCTTTCTGTGAAAATACATAGGCCGTGGAAGGGGAGTAGGATCGGGTATATCAAACCGAAGACGAACGCATATAGTGCGAACTAGAACGAGCTGAGCAATATCGTCAAGTTAGAGGTATAAGTGCCCACCAGTAAACAGTGGTTCGTTTGTTCCATCTGCTGAAGACGAATCGGGTGCACGCAGGGAACGCTTTTCCTCCCTCGTTGTATAGAGTAAGCACATGTTGGTCTGATTGCCTTCGACCTTTTTTAGAACGTCATCGTACCTACGCATATATTAAGTGACGGCAGCACTGCGTTATCTGAAACGTAACTCACCTGAGCCACCCACGGGTAGACTCCAAGCTTAGTGGAAAATCGCAGTCCAAGAAATAAGGCGTCGCGGCGTCCACCCTCATAGCACGAGAGCACAGGTGTCCCTGCCACTGAGTCGAGGTAACCCGAAACTCCTTGCGTTCGCGATCATCAGTTGGAACGGCGTGGTACCAGTTTTCAAACGGAATCAATGCGTTCGCTCCAATCAAGTCCTGAGCCAAAGGCGACGGCTCAATGCGGCCTAGATCTCCGACTGCTAACGTAAAGTCAGGTTTCGGTCCATGGTAATGAAGCTCTCGTGTAATAGGTAGCTCGAGCGAGTCCGCGAGGTTCCAGAGAGCAAGCTCGGTGACCGAGTCCGCATCAACTAAAGCTTGTTCGATAGCCTTAGTTTGAGATGCAGCGTCAGCGGCGCAAAGAACCTCGTATATTGCTTCGAGGGGGAGGACAGAGTCCAAATGCCTCGCATCTCGAAGTAAATGTTGGCTGCCCCGCTGTAAGTCGATGAATCATGTAGGATGAATAAGCCAATCCTGAGCCACGAATAATAGCGTTACCTTTGTCGAGTTGTGGCCAGAGAACTTGGACCTAAGAATCCCTGGAGGATGGACCACTGCTTTCCCAGAAGGCGAAACTTTTATGCAATCTCGCTGGTACGATGTTAATCAAGTATGGATAGAGAGTAAAACAGAAGAACCTACATGTTTGACACCTTGGATATAGATAAATTGACACCCTCTCTGAATGGCCTTGCGCTCAGCGAGTGTATAACAGGTTGAGACACGAGCTACTTACTCGGACACCTTCTAGCTGGTAACTCGTGTGAGCCAAATATCTGCTTGCATATATTGCACTTACAAACGTAATTAGGGCCTTTGTTGATCTATTCAACCGCAAGAATTCCTCGTGATCAATACCCGGACCTAAACTAACATATTAAAGCCTCTTCACGCCAGAATGTGGCTATCGGCTTACTTTGATGGATTAACAAGAAAGGAAATGCATCCAAGGCAGCGGGATTTGAACATCCAACAAGTCGAGGAACGTTGGCATGGCTAAACGATATCGATAAGCGGGCGTCTTGACGAATGGACAAAGTATATCTACAGGGCAGTGACACAATATCGTGTGATATCCCGGAATGCCTAGTTATAGCACAATATGTTAAATGTTATATAGCAGCCAGAGAGGTGTTACTAACCTTGCGTTTGATCCGAGGGGAGCAAGTGCTAGAAATCCTCAGTGATAGGATTTTCCCTCCATCGTATGTCCCACTGTTCACGACTTTCAGTATTTTGTCCTCCGACTCGGGGTGCTCTATTTCCATCTCGTAGATCGTCTCTTCAAGTTTGAGAAGCGAGGGATGAATCATAGGTAGCAACTGTTTGGGGTCCAACACGATTTTAGTGAAGAACAGGTTATCACGTTATACCTGACTACTCACTATTTCGTCCTCTGAATGGTATTCGCTATCTAGCTCAAAGTGGCCACTCTGCATTATGTATAGTAGAATAGTTATCGGTATAGCTGTCGGTGTTGTGTGGTTGGAGGGTGGATGTTATAAGTAATCCAAGTGTCCTTTTGTCCATGCTGAGCGGCCCACAACGGTGACAACGTGTTGGCCCCACAAAAGGACATCTCTACATAGTTCCGGCATTACGCAAACTGATTGTGCTTAGTCATCTTGCATACAGCTTGATTGGATGTGATATACAGAATTTAGACAATAAGAAAAACAAAGGGGGGTAATTAGGCAATCCAAGATCCTGGTATTCTTGTGTACTCTTCGTCGTACTCTTGATCCGTCCTGAAACACCACGAATCGCCCTCCAGTGCAGTCAACAAATCCCTAAGCAAATTTCTCCGTTTAGAACAGCAGCTACCGAGTTGAGTTTGAGACTCACAACTGGTAGGATATTTTAATTTCGGAAATGGGTGCCTCGGGAGGTTTTGTAGGGTCAGCGAATTGGCTCAGGAACCCCCAATAGTGTCGTGGTGATTGAGAACCGGGCTGTCTGTGAAGATATACAGGCACAGTCACTTGGTCGGGCTCAAGATGGAAGATAAATCGCAAGTTAACTCGGCGTGCTGATGGGTCATATGAGCAGAAGGCTAAAAGCTGCTTTGAAAAGTAATGCTTACCAAAGTGGGCTACCCTTGGTGGATACGTCGAATGCTCTTCTAGGAACTCATCAAACGCGGCTTGATAGTTCTTGAGCTTCTCGTAGGGAAAATTCCAGTAGTTGAGCACAACTCGGCAGGTAGAATTTAAGCCCTTTGCGTTGCGTATAACATTCTCGAAACTATACAAAACCTTTAAGCTCGAATGACTGTGTCAATGTACTTTGAATCACTTGCCTAAGCCAACCGGAAGTACTGTTCCCTGCGATAAGGGGAATATCTGCGTCTTTGAATGTAGGACGGGATCCATTTTTGAACGTTATTCGAGTAGTGATTTTATCAATCCATTCGCTGGGACAATCTTTAGGATTGACCATAGCGGACATACGACTAGCGATGGGAATCCACCGGGTAAATGGCATTTCAGGTCGGCCAGTGTTTGTTCCCACAATCGCTCCAAAGCTTGCTGGCCTGACGATATAGTCCGGAGGATCTGGCGTGGTGACGCACCTCCAGGTCGATTCCAGGGGAACTTTACAAAGCTCAGCAATCTCTAGGATGTGCTTTTTCTTGACCGGCATTGTAAGAGCCACCAACGCGTTTCTGACTTTGTTTTCAAGCTCTTCGCTGTCGCAAGCATCGAGTACCTGGTGGATTTCCTCAAGCGGTAGCGCAGCATCTGTTATTTCGGATGCGATGTCGCCTACTATGTGACCTGCCCAACGCTTTTTAAACGTGTTCCGTAGTGAGTACAAGATTACAGGTTCTACAATGTGGTACACGTACTTTTGTAGATTGCTTTCCCGTTAACGTCAGGAGCTTTATACCAGGAGGGTGGACTGTTGCTACCCCAGTATGGGACACGGACACCCCGTCGCGCTAAGCACAGTCAGCCCGGGTACACAGCAGGCAGAGGTTGAGAATCGACTCACATAGATTACGCCCTGCGTGAACATATACTGCGAGCCTTGCTATACGAGGCAGATTTCGGAGGCTCAGCTATTTGTTTAGTCCCAAGCATGGATCAACGAACCTCTGCTCCGTCAATCTGTCGTTGAATCTCAGCTTAAAGGCGCATATACCCCTATGATAAAAAGCTTACGAATGTCATCAAAGCACTGAGCGAAGTGGTTTTTCGTAGGAAATCCACATGACTCAACTCGCCACCTGCAGGGTTGGAACATGATCTTGAATAATCTTAGACAATAGGGAAAGCTCCAATTCGACTGACCTGCCCGGAACACCACATATGGATGTGGTGAGTTTGTGGTGGGCGTGGCGCCTCCGAGTAGCTCGAGAACATATCTGTTTCTAGAATCGGTAAATGGGATCAATCGCCATAGGAATATGAGGTACTTCAGCAACTTACTTGCCAACAGCGCATTGCCTCAAGTCTTGCATCAAAAGCTACGTACATGAGCTGGTGTTTTTACGCCAGAGAAGGAAGAACGAGAAGTACCTTGCGTTTCTTCTTAAGGGAATAAGTGCCCGAGTATTCAACAAAAACCACGTTTTGGTTTTTCCAGCGAGCTTTGTAAACCCACTTAACGCAATTGAGACGCTGATCCGTGGGGTCCTGTGCTTCAAATCGGTGCGCTGAAGCCTCGGGGTCAGTGATATCTTTCCATGGAATTTCGTCATAGGCGAACGGCTCAGGCTAATTCGGGGCATGGTGTTAGTGTGGGGTTTCTAAAGTGACATTAGCGAAGAGACTTGCCTCGTCTTTTTGTGCCATAGACATTACAAACTTGTACTAGGGAACATGAAGAAGAGGTTGAATTTGATCTGACGAGTGCTCGTGATAATAGAGTACTCACAGTAAAGTCCGTCTTTTGGCGGTTTAGAGCGTCTTCAAGTTCATATATAACACGAGATATCTTGTTGGTATTCGTCTTTTTCAATACTAAACTGAGCTTTTCAATCTGAGCGGCCTGTTGATCAATCATCTCGAGACCACTTTACAACAGAAGACGAAACGTCATATGAGTTTCAGATAGTCAGTAGTTTAACAAGTCAAAAAAAGCCTACTTTATCAGACTTGCGATGGCGCTATCGTCAACCGCCGTCTGGGGGCTTGACGCAGCTTGCGTTGCTAGGTTAAGGTCCATTTTAACTTGGCGTACAAGGTTAGCATGTTTTGTTGCGTACTCCGTAGATCCCTGTGAGCCGAGGAAGTTCAGCTTATAATTGAGATAACCGAACATAGACCACTTACCTCGCAGAAATCTGAAAATGCGCTGACTATGTTACCAATTTCGGTAAAAACCCCAACACCGAGTGCATTAGCGGTAGTCCTGAGTATTTTTGAGCCAACATTTCTGGCGCACGACGCTGGGCCTAAATGTGGCCCATTATTACTCGAGCTAGAGCTTGTAGCTATGGAAACGTTTGAGTTTGTAGCAGGCATGTGAGAAGGCATCTGGTTGGACGAAATCGAAGCGATGGCAAGGGGCGAGAGGAAGATGTATCGTACCAAAGCTCGTGGCTACCACCAGCGACTTATAGCAGTCAACTATCCATATCTGTCCACTTCCGTCAAGGATTGACATGAGTCCGTTCTATTGGCTCCTTTCATCGTTTGATGGCATCACTCATCGTATTCCTGAATAATACCTTCCTTATAAGTAGAAAATAATGTAGTCGAGACGGTCGGTTACCGATAACGAGTCGTACCTTACGATGTATTGTTTAACATAGTAGGGTAAATTGTATGGTGTCGTGAAAACCTTTGTCCAAACAATGCAGAATATCGCCTGGTATACAGCCGGGCGTTGGGCCCAGGTCTATAAGATTGGTGCCCAACAGATGTTCTCCCCTATTCGCACAGTGTAAGAACACGAAACCCCGAGCCTGGGAAGCAGTATGGCAGTGCGAAGCAGCGAAATATGACCTCACTTGGCGCCACAGTATATTGATGGCCACGGTGGGTGCAAGGACCATGTCGGCGAGTGCGTCATGCTCAAGCCTTAGTATCACAATGCGGCCTAGAGCTGAACAACTTAGAAGTAGGACTTGGGCCAGACGTGGGACAGACATGGGCCAGACTTGGTTGGGGTGGCGGCGTTGTGTGTGCACGTGACTCAGGGCGGACCCTTAAGGACGCGACGGGAAAGCAGGCTTTCTGCACGACCGCTTCACCACCGCTGCGTCCGTCCGGAATTTGTTTCCCATCGTCGATCTGCTTTGACGTGTCTGCGCAACCTACCTGCCTTGTACTTATCCTACTTGTTTTCTGCTTGTCGTTTGACTTTCGCTTGAACACTTCCGTTCGTTGTTTCGGTGTCCAACACCTGCCCCTTCCCCTATTCACCGGCCATCGACAGTCAACATTGTGAAGCATTAGCTTTATTTGTGTGCTCTTTTGCCCTTGGTGAGCTAACAGCATCCGTTTGAATCGCATGGTTTGCTTGAGAGCTGATGTTGTCTCAAGTGAATTAGTTTTGCGCAATCTGGACGAGTTCCTCCTGTAGAGTTATCGTGTTAAGCATTGTATTGCCCCAACATAGACTACTTCCGGCTGCCCTGAATAACGTTCAAAAGTGCGTCTACGCTGCGGCAGACTGCTTTTTCTATGCCAGCTAGCTAATGAGATTTACCCCTTTTCGCCCCTCTCCCCTCTCCAATCCCTGCCTACAGAAACAACCCCGTTTACTGCTTTCGCTAACTACCTAACCAATGTCGTCCAATAATATTCCTGTGCGTATTTCATATAAGCCACAATGTTGGAATCCTAACTGACGATCACGTGACGCCATTTCAGACGCGTCGAACAACACGGCTCGCCCGACACCTTGATGAGAACGCAACCACCGCCGGACGCACTCGCGGCGCTGCCAAACCCGTTGCCACTGCTACTGTCGTTGTCAAGACTACCTCTGCGCCCGGGACTCGCCGGCCAGCCTTGGTCGCCAACAAGGACAAGGAAGCTGCTTCTGACGTTCGTACTGCCGATGCCGCCAAGCGCAAGCGTGATGCTCTGGGCGAGCTGACGAACAAGGCCAAGTCCAAGATCAATCTCAAGGGAAAGGATGGCAAGCCGCTGGCGGCGAAGACTAACGAGTCGGGACACCGCCGTGGTCACAGCGCTACTGTCTCGATAAGCGAGTCGGTCAAGACCGAGGAAATTATGGACGTCGATGGTTCCAAGGCCAGCGAGGGTACTGATACTAAGGCGACTTCTGAAGAGGCCGAAGCGCGACCACGGTTCTCTCGCCGTCTTTCGGCCCGTACCGTTTCTGCCTCGTCGGCTCCCCCTCAGCTCTCCACCGTGACTGCTCAAGCACCTCGTCGTACAGTTTCCGCTGCTACTCGCGCCCTCAAGGCCCCTTCCCACGTCCGTGCGGTTTCCGCTCAAATGTCGACCTCTAGCATCCCTGCTTCTTCTGCTGCGCCGACTACCTCGCGGGCTCAGTCCTCTCACCGTCCAACACCTGAGGACGATTCCGACGGCCCTGTCCACAAGAAGCGTCGCACGAGCTCCTTGGATGCAGAGGCTGCTTCACGGGCCGTAGCTGAAGTCGCTGAACAGCCTGCTGAGCCTGCTCCCGTCGACCCTGATGAGATCTGGACCGACCTGGACAAGGACGATGACGGCGACCCACTAATGGTTAGCGAGTACGTTATAGATATCTTCAATTACATGTTGGAGCTCGAGGTAGGTATCTCACCATGTTTCAGACACCTGGGTTCTAACAACCGCTTTGAAATAGAAAACCCAAGCTCAACAGTTGAACCCCCACTACATCGAGAAGCAAAAGGAACTGAATTGGGGCATGCGCGGTATTCTCGGCGACTGGCTCATTCAAGTTCACGCTCGCTTCCGCCTTCTGCCCGAAACTCTCTATCTCGCGATGCACCTCGTCGACCGAATGCTCTCTATTCGTGTCGTCTCCCTGTCCCGTCTGCAGCTCGTGGGCGTGACGTGCATGTTCATTGCTTCCAAGTACGAAGAGATCATGGCGCCTTCGGTCAAGCACTTTGTCGAATGTGCTGACTCGGCCTATACGGAGAAGGACATCCTCGATGCTGAGCAGTACGTGCTACGTGTGCTGGGGTGGGACTGCAGTTACCCCAACGTCATGACATTCCTTCGCCGTGTGAGCAAGGCCGAAGATTTCGACGACCAAACGAGGAGCGTCGCCAAGTTCTTTGTCGAAATTGCTTGTGTAGATCATAGGTTGTTGCCTTTCCCGCCTAGCCAAATCGCCGCGGCGTCGCTGTGGCTTGCACGTTTGATCTTGGATCGCGATACTTGGGTAAGTCTTTATAATCTTCATGTTTTTCCTTACCCGGGTCTAACACACTCTCGTTTGTAGAACGGAAACTTGATTCATTATTCCACCTACCGCGAGAAGGATTTGCTCGAGCCCGCGAACATCATGCTCAACTAC